>JAPYYW010001602.1:0-51045 GCA_030522545.1 Cremastinae sp. A BG-2022a
ATTTTAAAGTTTTCCCGTCGTGAGGCGCTGTTGATGGACAAAACTGTAAATTTTGTTGAAATTTCGCCCAAAATTTATTGGAACATTTTTCTCCGTGTGGGTCTTTAATGTTTCCATGGTAATTAGTCGAGGTCGAGTGAAAAACTGAACAATGTCTTAATCGGTTTTATGAGGCAATTTGGAGTCAGTAAGCCGGTATAAAGTGTCGGGGTAAGACCTGTCGGGTCTCGCCAGGTATAATTAGTTATCGAAAAACATTTCGTAGATATTCGACACGTCCAATTGAGTGTCAGTGCCAGTCTAATTTTCAATCGTACGAAAAGTGAATAGTTAAGTGTTTCAAATTGATAATATCGTTAAAAAATACTTTTTAAAAAATGTCGGTGCAGATGTATATCCTATATTAAAAAAGAGATGAAAACTCTAATCAATTAATTACGGAACAGAGCGCATTATGCGAATAAGTTATATAAATTATGAATTATGAAAAATATGAATTCAAAAATGTAAAAAAAACGACACCGCGTTGTCGCTCGTGACATAAAAATTTGGACACAAAACAAACAATATATTAATCTCAACATACACCAAATCTCATCACAAAATCTTGGACAGTAAAAAATCATCGTACTACCTTGAGTTATCAAATTTTTTGAATTCGTTGTCGAGCGTAAATTCTCATGGTGGCGAGCATCGCGACGATCGTAAGGAGAACGACTGCGGACAAAATGTAAGGTAAGACGAGATGAGTTTCGAAGGATTTTTGAGATTTTTGGGAAGTTGGAGAGTCCTCGGGGAAAATAACGCGAAAGGTGATATCGTTGGACCAGTCGATGGTTTCGTTCTGCGAATGTTCTTGCACGTTTCGAGCTCGTCGGGAATGTCCAGCAGGGCAGTTGAGAGCGCAATCCGCCCCGTCGAGACAACCAGTTATTCTCACGTTCATCACCATCTCGTCCGTTACTTTCATATTGTCGAACATGAACGCCTCGAACATTAGATAATTTTCCAATTGGGAAAGTCGGTATTGCTCGCGAGAGCAAATTTCCCTTACGTCGGGATTCAGACAACCGTTCGCGTCCAGAATCCACAGGCTGTTCATTACTTTCGAGCGTTCAGACTTTTCCACGTAGTGCACCGTCACGTCGCTTATTCGTGAGTACCGCCAACCTGCAATACCAGAGTACATTTTTTTGAGAAATTTTTTTTTGTCTGTCGAATTATGATTTGGGAAAAATCGAAAATGATGGAAATTTTTTGATAATTTTATACATAATATTAAGTAACTTTTTTAAAAGATTGTGTAAAAATTTTACGACGATTAAAAAGCTTCTCATTAAGATATTAATTGTTAAAAATGACCATTTTTGGTACCTTCGCATTAGAGCACGTGTTTGAAGTTGCAATTGTAATCTCAGTAACGAGGTTTCTAATTTAAGAGAAATTTTGCACTGATCTTTGTATGGCCTTGAAGAAGCTTCATCCAATTTTTCAAAAAAATTTCATAATTTTTTTTCGTGCAATCATATGGAGAGTAGGATCTGTCATTGGGTGACCATGAATTTCAAATATGTATGTTTTTCTTCAATTGATTTGCAGCAACTTTTATGAATAAATTTTTATTCTCAAACGACTTCGTATGGGAGAAAAACGTTGTCAAACTTTTGTTTAAAAAAATATTTTTTTAACTTAAAAAAATTTTTTTTCTCTAAAAATATCTTTTTCGCTTATTACGAATACTTAAAAAAATTAGCCAAATTGGTCCAGTCGTTTTTCAGTATTTCGCTTAACAACGAACAGTATTTCATTTTTATTTACAATCATATCATACTTATACTTATTTATGAATATCTATTTTGTGTATTTAAAAAATCGATTCGGTCTCACCATCGCCTTCCCTGACTAAAGCCCTGAGTAATATTTCTTCCCCGAGGATTACGGTCCCTCCCGGCTGAATCTTGGCGTCGAACAAGTGTCCCGAGCCGAAAGTTTTTCTGTACAATCCGACCTCGGTCTCGAAAATATTTTTGTAGCCACCGGTCTCGATTTTTGGTGCGTTCCTTCCTGACCTGTCAAACATAAAAATGAATATTTTTTCCATAAAAAATGGTACTATCGCGGACAATATATTGTCATTGCACGAAAAATGTCACTGCATGAAAAATTATGTTTTCTCGCACAGTTGGTGCCAGTTTGAACATTTTACATACGAAATAATCACAATTGCTGTTTATGTGAAAAATTCTTGACATTTTCAAATTGATTCTTAACCATATTTTTCGCGTAAAATTTTTTTCATGTATGCAAAATTCTCTTGGTATGAAAAAAAAAGTTTTACTCACGTATCTAAAGTTTTGACATTTAGTCGTTTTATGTGCGAGGCTGTTTTGTCCTGAGTTTTGCATCTGAGAGTGATTTTATGATCCTCCTTGAGTCTCAGACCGGCGATTGCGGGAAATCGAACGTTCAGACAGTAATAATGTTCCCGATCCGTAGAGCAATCGTGGATCCCGCAATTCCAGAATAAATCGTGTCCGAAGTTTATTCTGTACTCGTCATTAATTTTTCGTACTTGACAATTGTCCCGAGCGACCCCGTCGATCGTCGGATGCTCGTGAATCTTATTCGGGGCCCTCATCGAGGCTCTGAAGAAAATTTCTTCGCCGGAATTTTGGCAGGCCATCGAATTGAGTTGTACATCGAAACCGGAAGCTTCTCGGGTCGCCGGATCGAGCTGAGAAACTCCGGAAATTCCGGTGAATTCCGCAAAACCGGAAGTCGGACTCTTGATACCGGAAGTCTGTCGGAAAAAACTTCGCGGCGGTTTTTCGCTCGGAGCCCGGAGTCCGAGATTCGGCAACGTGATCGGCGGCGTTCCCGCAGTTGGGAACAGCGGATGGAAAACCGTCGAGAGTCTCACGCGATTGTCGATTACTTCCGGAAGAAATAAATCAGGCTCCTCTTCCGCCGGAAGATAAAGTTGTCTCGGGGTTTTCGTCAAGTTTTTTCGCGGAAAATTGATCACGACGGCGTCCTGGTGCTCTCCGGACTCGAGAGACTCGAAGCTCGTCGAGGAAGTTTCCTCGAGGCTCGCGGAAACGACGATGCTCGTGGCGAGGAAAAAACTCACCTTGAAATTGAACATTTGTAAAAAAAACATGTTAATCCGACGATAAAAACGACCATAAATATCAGGAAAATAAGAATCACAGAAGAAAAAAAAAACAAAAATTAATGAAAATATTAAAAACACTTAAAAAAAAGATTCAAGTCACAATCGGCGAACCTGCATGACAAATTCTCGACTTCTCCAAGTTTTCGTCATCGAGACTCCCGAAAAAAAACGGTTCAGCGATTAACGATTCTCCACTGAAACGCAAGAGACCCGAGGCGTCGGTTTTTAAAGGATCTCGCCCGAATTGTCATTATTGTCATTCGGTGAGTCGAAAAATGAGAAAAGAGAAGAAAACAGGCGGGGCAGCCGCGACCAATCGGGGAGGCTCATTGTTGATGATCCAACGCGTGGAAAAAGAGAAAGATAAAAAATGTGTATTTTGTCCTGTATTGAAGACACGAGCTGATGACATCGCGAGCGTGTCCATTATTAAGTACCAAAACGTTTCGTGATTTGGGCGACGATCGGGTACTTAGCATAAAACATCGTCGTCTCTTTCTCCTCCCGATTTTTTCGATCTTCGTCTCGCTCCCACCCGAGATCATTCGCGAGTACATCGATCGCCATGGCCATTAACCTGTCTCCGAGGACACCGATAACATTCGAGAAATCCCCCGTTTATTTCCATTCAATCGAAAAAAATCCGGGCCAAAGGGTCTTTGTGCCAGTGGAGTGTCAAAACGAGGATTAACAAGTTCTTTTTTTTTCTCTCTCTCTCTCTTTTCACCGGACATCGGCGAATGCAGACGTGACCCGGTCTCGGTGATTTCTTTGACAACTGCAATGCCCTCGAATTGTCGTTATCATTATTATTATTATTTCAATTGCGAAAATCTATCTTATTGATTTCAATACCGAATTTTTTTGCACATTTGCATGCTATATAAAAGAAGATTTTTGCAAATTTTCAATTATTTCCTAAGAAAACTATAAAACGATAGAACTTCCTTAAGTCGTATGAAAAAAAATTGGTTAATGCATTTGGGATTTGATTTTATAGCGAGGCGATACCGAGTTCTGATAAAAGTGATTTTTTTTTCATGATAAATTAGCGGATTTTAGTCTTTATACGTTTTTCCTTATATTCATTACATCAAATAACAATTTAAATCTACTTTTTAAACAATTTTGATGATCTACATCGGTTAAATGATCAAAAATCCAAAAAATTTGTGATAACTTTTTCAAATATGTAACCAATTATCAAAACCATATACATTTACGTGAAATTTAAATTTATTTCAGAACAGGATTGACTGTATGTCAAAATTTAATACTACATTTTTCGGAACTAATTATAATATGGACAAAATTAAAAACTATATTTAATTTTATAATAATCAATATTTATAGCCATTACTTTTTCGTAAAATCTACCCACAATATTTTTACCTCCGCGTAAAAAGACTTCAAAATCGCAAAGAATTATTATTAAATATCGATAATTATTTCTATAACGAATTCCTACGCGACGACACAGTTTATCGGAATAAGTTCTGTTACGCGAACGTTAGAAAAAAAATTATAAGCGCTCGGACTCGTAATAGCAATAATTTCATACGTTCTTCGAGACTCTCGGCCGTGTATGTAACGGCGAGCCATTTTTTTTTCCTTCATTCTCATTGTTCGCGGGGGCGAGGAAAAAAACGGTACGGCGCGCATCGAGAAGATTTTTCCATATTATCGCGTTTCCGGATATACGCGATCTTTTTATCGTCGCATTTTTTTCGAGCTCCTTTTTCTCACCTCTTATCGCGAGCGCACGTGCGCGCGCTTTTCATTACTATGATGCGAGTCCGCGCCTCGACGCTCGGATGCCCCGCGAGCATAAACTTTTTGAGCCGCAAAAGGTTCGCCAGGAATCCTCACGCCTCCCGGTTTTATTCATTTTCGCAAAAACAATAAAAAATAATTAATTGCCTCCATCCTCTTAATTTATCACCCGTATTTCATCATTACTAAAATTGTATTTGATAAAAATTATTTATAATCGTGCGTTTATGACTTATTGGACTAATGAACGAATAAAATAATTTTCGTTTGAAAGATAAACAAACGCGCGATTGATTTATTTTTTATGATAAAACGATATTTTTTGTTTGAGTTTCGATTCGAACGAATGATCTCTCGTGCTTATTAATTCTCGAATGTTTTCGTGCTTCTTTTTCTTATGGCTCGGTCGAGCGTGGATTCTGCGATACTTGGCACGCGCTCATGCGATCCGAGTAATGACTCGAGGCGATTTTTCTGAATTACGGACTCTAATTACTCGTGAACCTCCGCTTTTGAGAATTTATTTCTTCCGATCAAATACGCGTTCAAACATTTTTCAGTGTTTCTTAAAAAAAATATATTATTTATTCTCAATTTAATCACTTTTATATGCTTTCCCTTATTTTATTAATCATTGTTTCGTGCTCGATTCAGATTTCGTATAAATGGTTAATTCTTTATTTATTTGGTAAGAAAAATTCAATCATTCACGTGTCATTAATTAATGGAAGATATTAGTGAAGAATCGTTGACGATCAAAGCGGAGGAAGAAACGCGTTTCTCAGCGAGAGGAAGTGTTTTGTACAGGAATTCATGAATATTTAAAGCAAAATAACGAGACTGTTTCTTCTCCCGGTACATCGAGTCCCCTTATTATTTTTCAAAATGTACTCACTCAGTTTACTTCTCTGCCAGGATAGCTTTATCTCGTGCTCATTTTTTTTCTCTGGCGACGAGCATTAATACGCGAAAAAATTAATGCAACGAAAATCGAGGTCGCATTATAAGCGTACTCGAAGATAAAATTCACTCTCCGGACGAGAATAAATCCTGATCCGACTGATCTGTACTCTTTGCGTCAGATTAAAGTCCGAGCGTGAATAAATAAAAAGGATATCGGGACGAAATTTCGTTTCTCTCTTCGTTCTCACGATCGAGATTTTATCCCGACCCCGATAAGTCTCTTCTCGAAATAAGCACTTTTCCATCGAAATTTATTATTTGCAGAAATAATAATTTCCATTTTGATACTATTTTTAAATGAAATGTACCTCGGTATCTAGTTATTAATTCATTTTAAAGGTAACCCAATTGAATATTTTTAGTGTGTCCTCAAATTATTGTCGAAGAACGTGATGAAAAATTAATTTTCACAAAAATAATTTGAGAGATAAGTGAACCAAAATAAATGAAATAAAGATCGAATCTGATTTAAACTTTGTATTCACGAAATTGGATTCAACAATTTTATGGAAAGTAATCGAAGGGACATACCTAGAGTTTGATTGCCAAAAAAAGGTAATTTCAAGAATTTATTAAAAGAAAATTATTGCATCAATATATATATTTGTTTAAAAATTATGCAGTATTTTTTTTGTATGGAAAAGTTAAATTTTCAGCGACTAATACGCCGTCTTCTGAGCCTCCACAAAAAATTTCTAGAAAGTATTATTTTTAAAGATGTGGACTATTGAAAAATGAAGGAAAAAAATCGATATTTTTAAAGTGACCCACTATAGGAGTTCTCAAAAAATGTTTATTGCGCTAATAATACTGAAAAATCTAATTTTTGTATCGTATTGAACTTACTCAATAAATATAACTAAAATAAAATCAATGAAAAATGTAATTTTCAAAGTAAAAGAACAAACGGGAGATTTGATGAAGAAATAGTTTTGCACCTGAATTTAAACTCGTAACGCGATATTTCAGAAACTGTATATCATCGTTCGTATCTATAATAGGGATTATAACGTAGGAAATGTTATTAACAGCGGCCATGGCCCGTGACAAAAGCGGGGTTCTCGCGAGAAAAATAAGAAATAAGCAGAGGAGGGAAAAAGTTCAAGTTTGCTCGCATTTCGCAATGTAACGGACAATTATATCGTTAATCTCTGTCTTACCTCGGGATAGGCGTCTCTTCATTACTCGCCGCTTTGCGAAGGGAGAAAAATTTCGAGAAGAAGAGGCCGCGGAACGCTTTTCTCCCGACACGCCCTCGGGCCATCGACAATTTTCAACTTAACTCTCCGTTCCTAACAGTAAATAAACGACGACCGAAAAAAATTGGCAAAAACATCAATTGTGATAATTTTTTTTCGTATCTCGGCAAAAATTTTCTCTCTCTTCCTCTCTTATTTCCACGTTCTATTCCGAGATTCAATGTCAGCGAACGACCTTACACGCCCGAAGCAAAACGAGTATTCTCAATCGCGAGACCTTTTTTCATTTTTCTACAATTCGGGAATGTCACGGAAACGTCACAGTGGGAAAGTACGCTCTGTTCTTCGGTTCATTGTTTTTCTCGCTTTATTTACGAGCCTCCCTGACGTAATATCTCGTTTCTCGGATTCTCCTTCTGAGATTCTTAAAGATAATTACGTGTACCGGAAGTACGAAAAATTACCGAATTTCAGACAGTTGCTCAAAATCGTGACGAATTCACAAATAAAATATGCGACGGGGGATTTTTTCGAAATTATTATTACACAAC
Organism: Cremastinae sp. A BG-2022a; assembly: GCA_030522545.1. Taxonomy (NCBI): domain Eukaryota; kingdom Metazoa; phylum Arthropoda; class Insecta; order Hymenoptera; family Ichneumonidae; species Cremastinae sp. A BG-2022a. The sequence goes on from JAPYYW010001602.1 coordinate 7,662, forward strand.
GCGATAAAAAAATGTAACGCGAATCGACAGTCTTTGTTATTACGTTGTAGTATTATTGCGTACTGTTCTTCCTTGGGGGTCTTCAGAGCGAAAAGAAAAAGGGGGAAATGTGAGATGGAAAATAACGGCAGGACAATCTCGTCTTTTTTTTTCATTTTTTCTTACAATTTCCTTTTTTTTTGCTCGTTCAGCAAAAGCAAATCGTGTGTCGTCGATGTGACCAGAACGTTCGACGATTCCCCTTTCTCTTCTCTCTGCATTTCTCCGCGACTTCTTTTTCTCTTTCTCTCGATACGCGAGCGGCGAACACCCGTGACAAATATATTCGAACCTGTCCAGTCATCGACATCATTTACAGTAATGCACTCCTCCGAGAAGGAAATCGCGAATTGGACGGAAGAACATTCTCCAGATCATATTTATTATAAATTATAGATCCATTCCGAACATCTGTAGAGTCGCGTTCGACGAAAAAAAAAATTATTACGCTCCTAGTAGAAAAAGTATATATGAAGAATGACGAAAATATGTTGAAACAATGACACGAGGAAAAAACTTTTTTCGATTTTAGAATTTATATTTCATGTCGAAAAAGACGACAAACGACATACGAGAAACGTCAATTTATACTTTGTAAAAACAGCTTTTACATACTGTACGTCACAATAATTTGAAAAAAAAATCTTATACGAGTTAAAAATAGTTTGACTAAAGTGTACGTTACAATAATTTACAAAAAATATTTTAAGAAGTAAAAATGGTTTTACTGAATTGTATTTTGTAGAATAATTTATACGAAAACGAATTAAAAAGTAAAAATAATTTTAAAAAACTGTGTGTCACAATAATTTGTAAAAAGAATAGTTAAAAAATATATGAGAAAACACAGAAAAATAGACAGGAGGAATAAATGGCATTGACCCAGAATTGCCGGGCTTGCATGGACAATCGCGGACCCGTATAAATAATATCCATAGATAAGAGAGAGATAATGCGGGGAGTCAGTAACCGCTTAACTCATTCGGCCATTATGATCGTATGCTAAACGCGAAGCGCATAGAGTTTCGCGTTTCGCTGGCTCCTGAATCTTTTATTTCCCGTTTTCGACCTCATCGTCCCCCCTTCCCCTATTTTTCCACCTCTGTTTCTGATTTTTATGAATTATATATGCTCCGGGCGAACGATTCGGTCCTCTGGACCGTAAACATTGCGTTTCCACGACTGTGGGAAAATGTATCTTCCTCTTCATCTCGCTAGGGCCGATCGGGGAGAAAACAAACGAAAAAGAACGAATAAATGCGAGAGTATAAGAAAAAAAATAGAGACGAAATTCCATGCCTTCGAATCCGTTATTCCACTGACCAACTATCCGAGTTTTGTCTGGAGTATGCATGCGACATTTTTCACTCGAGAAGAGGAAGAAAAAAAAGAAATAATGAGAGGCTTTATCGGACGTGAATGGAAAGAGTATCCATAAAACGGACAGAAAATATATATGGTAACAGGAAGTCAAAGAATAAGAATTATCTCCTAAATGAAAAAAAATTCAGATTTACCATGAACTTCTTGATCTTTGTGCAACGGTGACAGGGAAATTTGCAATTTTTTTTCATTGAATTTAAACAATGATTAAAAAATGTGAAGAAAAATACATAGTGAAAAATGATTTTTTTTCCCATATGATCTGTTGGTCTGAAAACGATATATTTGGAAATGAAAAAAGAGCGCAAACGTCACGGTGATGTTTCTTCATAGAGAAATATTCACATTTTTGAATTCAATTTTAAAAAATACGCCATGAAAACTGTTACCTTTATCTGTATTATTTTTTGGTCTTTTGGTCTGAGAAAACGATATTTTGGGGAATAAAAAAAGTGCACGCATAGACGAACGTCACGGCGACGTTTTCTTTATGGAGGAAAACTACCATTTTTAATTCGATTAAAAAAAAAACGTCGCGCAAATTGTTTCTTCTTTAATACGATTTTTTGGTCTTTTGGTCTGAGAAAACGATATTTTGGGGAATAAAAAAAGTGGACGCATAGACGAACGTCACGGTGACGTTTTCTTTATGGAGGAAAACTCCCATTCTTAATTCAATTTAAAAAAAACGCCGCGCAAATTGTTTCTTCTTTAATACGATTTTTTGGTCTTTTGGTCTGAAAAAACGATATTTTGGGGAATAAAAAAAAAGAAAAAAGAGTGCGCAGACGAACGTCACGGTATCGCACATTCGAGGCCGTCACTCCTTGGGCAAAAATGTACTTCCCGGTGCCCCGCGGGTGCTAAGAGGGGAATACGAGTGAGTAAAATGGTCAGGAATGAGGGAGAAAGAGAGGGGAAAAAACGAGGGAAAGAGCGGATGGTTGTTAGACGAGGCAACGGGCATGCATTTTAACAGTACTCCGGATGGTCCGAGTTCTTCTTCGGTTCCGTGAGGAACTCGTCGGCGAGGGATTCCTCCTTACTTCGCTTCTTTTTTACTTCCATTTGTTTTTTCACCTCGCCGCTCCACCGTTGCGCTTTTTATCTCTCCCTCCACTTGCCTGTCTGGCTCTCGGCCTCGCGGGGGGGTTAAAGCATCGCCATGTTGAAAAACCGGTTAATCCTAGCTCATTTTCGAGCTTTGCTTAGAAAACTCCACGCAGTCTGTACCGAACGGCCGCGATCTATTTTTCGTCTCTCCGACAAAACTTCGAACGCTGTTTATTTCTCGTTTTAACTTTTCCATCCATCATAACGTGTCCTCATCCATATAATATTTCTCTAAAGCTTTTTTCAAGTTAACTTCAGCTTCCGAGTGCTCGCGCCGTCAGTGAGATTTTTTTTTCCCAAACATGCCAGTGCGAAGTGTCATGTGGAAAACTCTCGTCGCAGTTTTCTTCACGGTCAGAATTTATTTCAATTATATGCATTTTTTAATTATCGTACTCAGCACATTTTATAACAGAAATAAACAATAAAAAGAAAGATTTTTACAGAACTATATAATTTATAGTTTTTACAGAGAACTTTACAGAGAACTATATAATTTTTTATTCATATTAAATAACACTGAATAAATAATTTTAAAAAGCTAGTAGTAAAAAGTTTAATGACTTCGTCCATAAAAGTAATAGAGAAATTTCGAGCTTAATTGCAGTTGTAAAATATGTTTTTTCTTGAGATTGCGAGTCTTTCTTTTTAATTACGTAATTATTATCACGACTGGGAGTTTATTACAACAGAGGTGTGTTTAGGGACAGGAAAGTATATACGCTCGTGTCTTCTTTTATTCGCGCATAAAAAAAGAAATTGAACTTGAGGAAAATAGAAAAAATGCGTGAACCGCGTAAACTCGGTGCAAGAGATAAAACTATGGAATATTTTACACGTTCAACAGCCCGTGTCCTTTAACCGTTACTAAAAGTTTTACCATTAAAGAAGTCCCTAATATTCCTGACTACGAGGTAAACTCGAGAATTTCTCGCGATTCGCACAATTTCTTGAAAGAAAGGGAGATTTTTTTTTTGCTTTTTGGGTGAAACAAAAAAGGGACTTTGTATATGAGGAAAATGAATGAGGAAAAGGACGTTCTTCATCTCTTTCCTTCACCCTTCGTGTCTCGTGGCGATCAGCGACCGAAATAAAAAAGACTTTTGCGTAAAAATGCATCCACGAACAATTACGTTTAATTGCGAGATCCCGAGCGCGCAATTACGGACACGTAACGCGAATTTTACTTTTGCAGGCGGCAAACGTACGAGAAAAATGAAACTTCATTTTTATCGGGCTTACGGAGAAATTACAATTTTCAATTGAGATTTTTTGCTGGCTTCTGTACTTCTTTTTAGTTAATTTTTTTTTGCAATGAAGTATAAACACTTTTTTGTATTAATTTTTTTTATAAAGCAAACGTAATTGTTTTTTTGGACATAAAGGCACGTATGAGAAAGTGATTAATCTTTATAAAAAGGTGGATTCGCGATATTTTTGTTCGAATCGTCCACTGTGCGCCTAAAAATTACACCAGCAGATAACGGGGATTTAATGCTGAGACGTTTTAAGCAAAACGAGCCACGTTTAAGTCACAGGAGCGTGACGAAACTCGAAAAATATGCATCCTGACCTACATTTTGAAAAATTATTCCAGCGATCGCGATTAGGAGTCTCTCGGATCGGAATTTTGTGTGAACAAATGTTTCCGTGAAATATTTGAAGTTTATTTACTACGAGGGAAATCACCATAGATTTTATCCTAAAGCCTGACAACCGTACCAATTATTTTCGAACTAAACATATTTTTTTACGACAAAACGATATATGTATATTTAAAACAGGATCTACATTTCAAATTCTTTTTCGTGCTATGGTAAAAGTTTGGAAAAATTTTAGTATTTATCGTATAAAACGTAAATATCAAAATTTTGATTATATACAATTTACAGAATTTCTATGTTCGGCATAAGAAATTTTCAAATTTTTCCAAACTGATACCAAAGTATGAAAAAACATATAATAATTTTTCACATAAAGTTCTTTTAGTGCACAATACTTTTTTTCAGTTTAGTCAAAACATATATTTGTAACTAGCTAATTTATTTGACAGGTCGTAGCAACCGTGGCTCAGGATTACGAAGTTTCTGATATACAGTGCAGCGGGGCCGGTTCAGCGTCCGATCTCCTGACGGCGAAGATAAAACGTCCCGTAGGCTTTCGAGGAACGCCGTTGTTCGCGGATGACAGAGCGGCCGATCCGCTGATCGACATTAACTGTCAAATACGACCAGAACCGAACGACCCCTCGGAAGACAATTATTTTCTCAAAGTCACTGACTTTTCGCGATGCGGAATTTTGAAGAGAAACGTAAAGGAAAATAGTTTATCTATACGCTGGAAAATAATTCTATTTTAAAATCGATAATCGTTCATTATTCATTGTTTTTTTAAGAGAGCCGTAAAATTTTTAAGATAATCCGGTAAAAATAATCGTCTCGAAACTTGACCCGATTTTTCTTCCAGGGTTTTATACACCTGAGAATCTGGTTCCCGGCATTTCCGGGTGTCGTTATGCTGGCCGACCAAGAACTCATTTTGATGTGCAGACCACCGGAGCCGACTTTGCTCAGACACAAAGCGGCTGGTTTCGCCGGGACCTTGTAAGTCGTCAAAAAAAAAACTTTTTTTTGGCTGCGAAAGAATCCATCAAGGTTGCTCGATAGCAAAAATCGTTCATTTCACAAAATTTTGATAAATTATGTGCTCTGCAGAGAAATAAAACAGATCGATTAAAAAAAAACTATAGTAATTCCACGGTTCAGCTTTCGAGATATGAAAATTTTAATTCAGTGATTTTTCCATCCAAATAATACGTATTAATCGTCGCGAATAGATCATTCTGAAAATAACTTAAAAACGATATTTATAAAAAATGACTACCCCTTAATTTTATTAATATATAAATGTGAATGTTTGTATGTTTGGATGTTTGTTACTCAATATTCAAGAAGTGATAACTTTTTTAAAAAACATGTATTAACGTAATTCCAACGCCATTCGCTTAGTTTTGCAAAAATCTTTAAAAATCACACCTTATAAAGTTTCTTTCGTCAAGAAAACAGAAAGATATCGCAAATTGAAATTTTCGTGGGTCTACGAGACCCCGCGTCTACGAGACGGACCCCAGCCAAAATTCACAAAATTAAAAACAACGTTTTTTTTCGATTTCATGAGCCTATTCGATCGAAAATTTCCTGTAGATAACGAAAATGCTACTTATTCGAGGCGAAATTCAAGAATTCATATAGAATGAGCCAAAAAACTAACTTTCGGATCAGTTTTTCTATTACCGCGAGGTCGCGAAGCCTTCTAGTTAATATATAATAAAAAAATCTTTAAACAGCGAAAAAAAACAAATTTATAGCGTAGAAAAATCTTTTTCTATAAATTTGTTTTTCAATAAAAGATACATATAGATTTGAAGTATATCTTATGTTAAGAATTGAGTTATCGAAATTAATTTGTGATGTGTTTTTACATACGGATAAAATTGACCGTCATATTTTGCAAGTCCTCACGGTGCGAGGGTTTCCGGCGTGGTGGAAGAAACGCCGGGACGGCTCGAGTACGAGGTCGCGCTTTATCGGGAAGCAACCGGAAATGTATCGGATCCGTCGACGAGCTCGCAGGCGGTCGATCAGGCAGTTCCTATCGGCACGAAATTGCAGCTACGAGCGCGAATCAGCGCCGAGAGCGCGTGGGGTTACATAAAATTGTTGGAAGTTACGGTCAGCCCGGATCCGGATCAACCTCACGCTCCGGGTAGCGTCGTTCTTGTCAAAGATGGCTGCCGGAATCGAGATTTTGCTTCGATTATTCCGCACCAGCCGGCGAGATATCGGGATAGGAAGAACGAGGTTTTCCTCGACTTTGAAGCTTTTCTTCTCAGCTCCATGAGAGAAAGATCCACACTCTGGATTCACTCTCAAATCAAAGCCTGTATGGAGCCCCACGACTGCCAGCCGGTAAATTTTTCATCATCATCATTCTTCTTCTTCTTCCTCCTTCCGTTCTTTGAGAATATTTATTTAACAACATTGTTCAGCAATGCGAGGGAACGCAGTAAGAATTTTATGAAACTTTTATAAAATGTTCCTTAAATGAAAAATTCTACACATATAAATGAAAATAATATTTTCATTAAATTAATAAAGAGAGGAAATTTTCGAAAAAGTTGCCCGGAAAATTTGGGAAGAAATGAAAGTGCTTTTTTCCTATGGAACTTCTATGGACTCGATACTGTATATAATTCATAGATGAATGGAAATGAATATTTAATTGAAGAAAAATCTGGATAAATGCATTTCAGCCTAAGACAAAATAAAATTACGTTTATTTTTACTTTTGTGTTGTTTCGCGATCTGTTTGATAAATGCAGTTATTTTATTTCTATTCGCATTTTCAATAATATAGTTTTTCACAATTTCTAAAAATTATTACAAACAAATTTACTGGAAATTTTGGAAAATCAGTCAATTTCCGAATCTTTCTAATATTTCAGAAGTTTAATAAAAATATTGAAAAATTCATAGTAGTTTACAAAAAAAATTAAATATTAATGATTTATAGAAACATTTAAGAAATAAATTTTAAAAATGACAGTAAATTATAAACTGAATATTGACAACAAACATAATTACGTTGCTGAAGGATTTCTGCCTGGATCTGTTTGAGCCTTCCGGTCATGGTAAGCGGAAGCGTCGCGATTCCGGAAATGACGTCGAGATCGCAGACGTTTCGCCTCGAAGCGAACGTCTGGTCAAGAAGTATAACGAGTCGACGCAGTTCACCAAGTTCAAGGAGAACATCGAGTACACTGTCATGATGCCGAGTGGTAAGAACTGCCTGAAAGAAATTTTTTAAAATACGTACATAAAATATAGTACAATTGCTCTATAATTTTTGTATTAAATAATATTCAAAAGATGAAAAGAATAATTTTTTTTTCTCGCAGATTGAGATACAAATAAAAATAATACAGAATAATAATAATAAAAATATAGAAGAATAAAAGTAAAAGAATAATTTCTATTCAATGAAGTAATCAAAGAATATTTCAAAGATAGGAAGAATGGTTTTTTCTCACAGACTTGTATGATAAAGTGACAGCCGGATTGGAAGGCAGCTGCGGAAATTTCCTGTACGTAGCGACGGGGCTCGGCGGGCTTTTGGCGTTATCGGCGATCATAATGTGTTATCTGGCGACTCGTCTTCACCACTTGGCGGGCAACGCGCCTCAGAGCAAAACTATCGACGAGCTCGTCCGCGAGAGAGGGAGAAAGTATTGCGAGGTCGCGCCGGGCTACACCGGTCGATCCACCGTTCAATAATCCTTATTTATTCTTCGCTATTTATTAACTCATTCGTCGGGAAAGGATCGATCGAAGATCCTGCGAAAAAATCGTCTCTTCGATCCGTCCGCGAATTTATCCCGAAAAATCGATCAAGAATAAGTCTAATTTTTTTTTTTATTTACAAAAAAAAAAACTTTCGAGGGAGTTAAATTCTCTGAGAATTTTTCCTCAGTTCGTACTCGGAAAATGATTTATTTTAGACTTATTCTTGATCGACGATTAAGCATTTATTTTTTACTTTTATTTTTTCTCAATACAAGCGTAATATTTTCGCGCGAGCAGTGCTATTACGTGACCTGAAATAATTTCATGTTTTAGTTTTAAAGAAAAAAACGTAATTTATCGCCGTATTTATCTATTCTATTTGGAGACGACGAGAGGGGCTGGGAGGGCAGCAATCAGACCGAGGCACTTTTTAATCGGGGACAATGGGGTTTCGAGATGCAATTTTTCGATTTTAAGCGACACACTTTGTACATATAAAGAGACTATGAAGAAAAAAATTTTTTTTTTTCGCTCGAGACGATTTTCGTGTAATCATTTAATATTTTTTTTGCTTGTTTCACTGACAATTTTGTACATCGGTTGACGAGTAAAAAATCATCGATTGATTCAACGACTCTCGCTCTTGAGATTAACTTTTTAATTTGAACTTAATTTAAGATTTTTTTTTTCATTTGAGTATATCAATTATTTTAAATAAATTAATTGTTCTTTATTCATGAGAATCGTCGAATTTATAATCGTTAGTCAATATTGTAAGTAAATACAAACGAGAGAGATTCGATGCTTGTTTTTCTTTCGTTAAAATACGATTCATAACATGTTTTTGGTTTATTCTTTTCTCTATCAGAGATGAAAGATTCAGCTATACAAATGGATACAATTTCTGTGCTCGAATGAAATCGATCCTTCATTAATTTTTTTCTTTCTTAACTTTTCTATTTAAAAATTAGATAATCCAACGTTTGACATGTTTTATCTTATAATTTACATTTCATAAAAATTTTCGGCTAAGAAAAATTAACGAGGATCGAGTATTTTTGGAAAACGTTATCGACAAGAAAGCAATTATTTCATGAGATTTTGAATGTATCACGTCGATTTTTCCTCGCTGTACAATTTTACTATCTTTACAGTTAATTTATCATTACAATTTATAATTAAGTGATGTTTATATAGACTGTGCAGTCTCGAATTAGATCGAAAACGAAATTTTATTGAGATTCACGACTCTAGCGATTAGTTCGTCCAACGACCAGTTTAATTAGTATTAAATATATTTTAGTTACGATGTTTCTTAGAAATAATAATCAGAAGACTCGCACGCGGAGCCAAAGTCTTTGCAATGCTTGGAAATGAAAGCGCTTGAGGCTTCAGTATTCGCTCAAGTTCGACAATAAATAAATAAAATTATTGACAGTGTTATTTACACAGATCAAAAAGTGAGAGAGACAGAGGCAGACGATATTTTCCTCTAGGACGATCAAGTTCTCGCTTGAAATACTCCAGTGATATATACATGTTTATATGTATAATTTCAATTATATATATAAATAAATATATATCGTGCAAGCTCATTCCGCATTTTTTTGAGATCTCGTGAAGGCTTCGAAAGCAGCAAGTTCTTTTTTCTCCTTCTTCAAGTTCCTATCCTCGAATTCCAACCTGTAAAACGTTCAACTTGAGAATCAATTTTTTTTACTCTACACGAAGCTCAAAAGAAAAAAGTAAAATAAAATGATGAACTTTTTTTCATTTATCTATCGTAAAAAAAAATAAATTGAAAAAGAAATTTCTGATAAATGAGTATTGCGATGGAAGTATTATTACAAATGAAACTCATCTAACGTAAAAAATAAACTGAAGAAGAAATTTCAGACAAACGGGTGTTACGATAAAGGTAAAAGTTTATTGCAAATGATACTCGTACAAAAAAGGAACGAAAGGAGAGTCACAAGTGTCACACAACGAGAGATGCGTTTTTTATTTGTTTTTGGATGTTATTTGTGCTTCAAGTTCTTGGCGATTGAAAAAAGCTCCGCAGACCTATGACGGGACAAGGGACGTGATTTCAAAAATAAACAAATAAAAAATAAATATTTACAAATACATACAACAAATATAACTGGCAAACGTGTAGTTTCAAAGTTTTTTGGCGTTAAAAGACTGTTTCGTAAAAAAGAATATGACATTCGTTCGGGCTCAGCGTGCTATTAATTCTTTGAGACTCATTCTCGCTGACGCAGTAAAAAAAAATTTGTATGGAACGGACACGCAGCACCGTGACGTCATCAAACACGTTTCGGGAGATCTCGTTCTTACTTCGGTCCATTCCGAAAATAAATTATTAATCGAGAAATAGTGAACGGTACTCGATCCTGAATTCACTTTTTTTTTCTGCCAAAAATTTTTGAAACTCCATATTAATATGATTTTGGCTTTATTGAGCCTCACCTGTGCAGAATGATCCTCTCAACTATTTTTTCTGTCGTCATGTCGTTGCCGCTGTCGAGCAACTTAAATTTATTCAGCCTCTTTGGCTCGGCGTACGGATCGGCACCGTCGTCGCAAGGCACTATCGGTGTCTGTCCGTGACAGACGATCGAAACGTTAAAGTGTTCCATGAGATTCTTTGTCACCTCGTACGGGGCGCCGATTACGACCTCGTTAACGTACTGTAATAAAAATAATATTTTATAAATACCAAATTTATTTTTACGAAATTTAATTCAATTTGTTTATTTAATGGGGACAGCTTGAAATAATTTTTTACCTTGCAAGCCAGCACGCTCAGGACTCTCTCGTGAAGATTCATTATTGGGTGATTTCCGCATTTGTATCGATTTACAGCCGGATCAGTGTGGAGTCCAACGATGAGATAATCACCCTCTTTCTTCGCGACTTCCAAAAAATCGAGATGGCCAACGTGAAAGAGGTCAAAGGCGCCGGCGACGTAGACTATTCTGTCGCCAGGTTGGGGACTCTTTCCGTCGCTGAATTGAATGATTTTTTGCGTCGTGGGTAAAAATTGGGAGCACCCGGTCCACGGGCTCCGCGCCGTTCTGTCCTGGCCCATTCGCTTGCTGGGCTCTCGGTCGACGCTGTACTCGCTGTCGCCTTGTCTGAAATGTTGCCGCGTCATCAGCAACATTCGACCGACCAGATCGGTCGTCGAGACACCGGCTGTCCTCTGAACTTCCCTGAAAAAAAAAATCAAAACAATGGCCATTAAAAATCGTCGAAACGAACACCAAACACGAAAAAAAAAATCATATTTTCATTCTAGTTCCAGTTTTTGCACGCTTCGGAGCGAGAAACTGTGAGAGGCAAGGCCGAAGGCTTATCAACTTCCTTCGCACCCGGCTCTCTAATCGCTAAACTGATTACTCGACTCATTTAAGCGTGTTCGAAGCAAACTTCTCATCTTGGGGTATTTAAGTACTTTAGTAACAACTTTTTTTTTTCATTCTCAACTATATAATTAGATTGAATAAAAACCTGTATCTTCCGGCCGCCTTAACGAGATGATAAGTATCGACGCCGTCCGCTGTCATCGTAATATCGTCGCCGTGTACGCAAAAGTCGCACTTGTATTTGTCCAAAGTTTCCAGAGTGGTGACGTACGGAGCACCCTCGACGACCTCGTCGACCCATTTTATTCCTCGTACCATCTTGTACCTTTGACAAAACGAGAAAAGTAAATTAATTTTCAAATTAATTAAAAAGGAATAAACTTTTTCAAACGATTCCTGTGCGAGTGTCGACTGCGTGATCGTTTTTTATTCAGCATTTCGTGCCAATCGTACGAGACACTCGCTCATTGTTTCGCAATCTCTCTTTATTGTTTTCTCATTCAATTGTCCGATCGCGTTTCATTTGTATTACACTGAGAAAAAATGTTGCTTGGTTCAACTGAAATTTTGTTGATTCAACAAAAATTTAGTAGATTCAATCAACATTTTTTCTCAGTGTATCATTCCTCGAGGCGGAATATCGTGTTTGCAGCGAGAAGAGCTCGCAACGTTTGTTGCTTCCAATGGAAAAAATGACACGAAAAAACACGTTAAACAAGTTCTAAACGAATAGGAACAATTTATTTATCGTAAATCTTATCTGAGTATTTAGGTGCAAATGACGAGCGAAATTAGCTTTTTTTCCTGCGATAATGCTGCTTCTCGTATCGCAAATCATACTTTCAAATTAAAATGTCGTATGTCATGAGCAAATAAACATCTGTGTCTATCTGACAAGTAGAGTCCGTAGCGTTTTACGACGAATTGTGTGTTACTGATAAGATAGGTTTGAAAAAGTTTGCTTTATTCTGACAAACATTAGAATTTTTGTAATGCTCTTTTTCAAATATCTAATTGGCAAAAAAAAGAAAGGAGCTCAAGTGACTGAGAATTGAATGTCAAGGCAGATTGTAATACTTGCTAATTTGGATGAAGATGAATGAAGAACAAAATTCAACGATTCAAATGAATTAAAGTATTTCAAAAGAGGAATATTTTAATGGGTGCATATACATTGTGAAAGATTATAGATAATTTTTTAAAAAATTGTTTTGAAGTTGTTTTTACAAGTGAAAAATCTTTGATTCAAGATTTTGGAGTATAATCTCCTGTTTACCTTTCCTCTTGAGTGAAAACTGGCGGACCTTTGTGCTTAGTTATTTCCTCATCCGTATGAACGCCAACAACTAAATAACTTCCCAACGCTTTGGCCTGTCTCAATGAGTTTGCGTGTCCAAAGTGTACCATATCATAACTACAACCAGAAATTAATTAAATATGAATTATCTTCGCCATTGAATGATTTTTTAATGATACGTGACTATCATCAATTATCCAGGTCAACATATAATCATGTCTCAATTAAAAAATGCAAAATTATTCAAGAATCTCATCTTGAAAAAAAAAATATTTTTTTCACGGCTGTATATTGACAAACAAGTTTGTTTAAAATTGAAACAATCGTCATTTCGAGCTGACAAGAGGAAACAAAAAAAAGAATCAACAACAACATTATTCAGTGAAGAATTAACGAAACTAATTGTAAACACGATAAAAACTTTGACGCTGCTCCGAAATGCAAGAAATCGTTGGAACATTCGTAATCGTTGTTAAAATCGACCGGCACGTTCGCAACGAAAGGTTGGTAATAATTTAGAGCAGCGAGAAAGGTCGCGGTGTGAGAAGCACGTGTAAATGTCAATGTCACTGTTTCTCCGTTTTTCTATCGGTGATACACGTTTATATTTTTTTATTAATTATTCGGTACTCACCACCCGTCACACCACACCCTTGTGTCTTTGCGTTCCTCCGTCATATTTACTGGCGATTATTCCGAACGTTCTCAAGCGTTGAATCGTCGTGACCGTGCAACGACAGTTCTTTTTTTTTCTTTCTGTCACTGCTGAATAAACGCGTCGACGCTTTTTGCGCAAAAGTTAACCGCAGAGCGTACAACCTCGAAAAGTGTCTCCGGCGCACTGGCGTGCAATGCGTCGCCCGTACCACGCCGTGTACGTTTTAATCGCTACTTCCCCCACCCATCGTATTCCGCTGGCAGTCCGGACAACCGTCCACCTGGCGGACGCCGGATCAACTGGACGCGCGACGTAGGAAAATTTGGCGCGTCGTGACGCTCGGATGATCGATAAAAATGAAAAGTCTGCGATTACGTCAGTCTTGTAAAAATAAGCATTTGTTTTCACGAAGTTCTGGGTACGCGCGATGTCATTCTAATTCTCGTAAAAATGTAAAAAAAAAATCATAAAATAAATCTTTATACAAGATATCTTATATAAATAAAAATCCGGGACTTTGCCTTTAGTTCACGCAGGGAAAAAAAAACTTGATACGACCCTTAGCGCAAGTATTTTCTTAAAAAAACAAACAGATTAATCGTTGCGAAAAATTTATTATTTTTTCGATTACGCCTCGAACGCTCGATTATTCTTTAGATTTCTCCGGACGCGTTTTATAAGTACTAGAAGTAGTTTCGAAGAGTCATCGTACCGATTATAAAAGATGATAAAGAAATACGCCTGTAAAAGATTGCTTCAAATTAAAGAATTTCAGGGAAGCGTAAAAATCATGTGCGATGCGTGGCGGAAAAATCAGCTCGTTCCGAGTATTTTTTTTTCTTTTCCCGGCGCTAACTTTGACTTCTATATTTCTCTATTGAGTCATTAATTTATCGATTGATTACGAGACACAACATAGTTGATTAATCACTCGTTCGTTGAGCCACGCAGACGTTATTTGTTATAGATTGTGAATAATATTGAGATATATATAAAAAAAAAGTAAAGGACGTCGAGTCTGGCCACGGATCGTACGACGTTCGATAACGATTTATCGACCAATGAAGTAACGAGCGCGTCGGGTTCTCCCCCCGCGGAATTCTTATCGAGTTCCTTGCTCCAGAATCGCGGCAATTATCGTAAACTTACGCGCGCGCGCGCGCTTGATAAAGCGAATCTAAAGGAATTTGTGAATATTTAATTCACGGACGAGAGACGAGTCTCGCTTGTGTTGAAATTCCGAGGATGAATCAATTTCTCTCTACGTCTCGTACTTGCATTTATTTTCCTTTACAGAACTCTACATCGTTGGCATTTCGTTCATCGTCGTTCGTCGGTGTTTACTCGTTGACTCGTCTAAATATTGTCTCACTCACGATTCTCTCGGTTGGACTTTCATCGTTTTCCAAACTTCAGTTACTCGAGAATAAAAATGGGTTCGGGAGTGCAAATTGTTGCTGGAGAAAGTCGATTTGGCAGATGAATTTCAGTTTCGTCTATTTTTCCTTCTCGTCTCTCTTCCTGATTCTTCTTTTTCACTTCTGCATTTTTCGTCTAACCCATTAAACGGGACTTAATTTCTTGACAAATGGGACAATTTTTGATATCTATAATTCTCTCTTTTTTTTTTCTTCACGAGATGTTTTGCGTCTCGTTGCCTCCTTTTAATTATTTTACATTAGCCTGCATTCCTCAACTAGCCCGCGATGTGTCAATAGCCGTTTCGTTGGCCGTAGCCGCCGCCGCTGCCGTACGAATTTCCGTTCTGTCCGTAGCCACTTCCGGTTCCTGAATTACCTCCGTAGCTGTTCTGTTGGAATGGTTTGCTGTTGTTTCCGCCATATCCTCCGCTCATGCCACCTGGAAAACAAAACGTAAATAAGTAACTTACACATTCATAAATATCGTCATTTTTGTTTTCGACGAATGATTATTTATTTTTTGGAATAAGAATTAAATAACGAACTCACCGCTATTGCTACTACCCCATTTGCTTCCGCCCCGATCACCGCCCCGGTCGGATCGTCCACGGTCACCCATATCGCGACCTCCGCGCGAGCCTCCACGCGGTCCTCCGCGACTACTGAATCCCCGAGAACCACCGCCACCGCCTCCTCCACCGGTACGTCCGCCGTATCTACCTCCTGAAATTCAAATTATTTTTTACAAATTTTAAATTATTTTTTAAAAACAGTTTATATTTATTTTGTTGAAGATTTTAACATGGTTCGATCATCAAGGCAGTAGTCGCGTGGCAGTTTATTGAAAAGTTTGGCTGTACGTGCTAAAAGGTTTTTATCTCAATTTATTTTCATATCATGTGGTTTTTGAGCTTAAAATATTTCGGCTATTTGAACAAGAACGGTGAATATTCACGAATTTTTGCAGTAAATTATGGTTCGAAGTCCCCTGATTATAATAAGCACATTTTCAGGGCCTCTTGAGGGGCAAAATTTAGAATTATTTGAATAAAAAATTTTGATTTTTAATACAGTACCTTATGGAAGAACTCACAATATTGTAAACTGTGAAAAAAACTAATCTGTGATTGAGCTTCAGAAAAGTTTCCATCATAAAGATAATTTATCACAGATTCTGTTTATTTCAAGAAAACATTATCTTACAGCACTGTTAAAAAAGATGAGATAAAAAAACTTGTTTTTGACGTGTCGGAAGCGGATGGCAGATATTACGTTGCACTGTAGGTAACAGCTGATTTAATTTTTAAAGCATTTTATTACGTTCGCGTAATAAAAATATTTTCCATGTAAGTGTTTATTAATTTTATTAATAACTAGTAGGCTTCGCGCCCTCGCGGTAATAGAAAAACTGATCCAAAATCCAGTTTTTTGGTTCATTCAATATGAATTCTTCAATTTCGCCCCAAATAATTAACATGATCGAATAGGCTCTTAAAATCGAACAAAAAAAATTTCAAAAAATTTGGTGAGTCACACTCGTGGACCATGAAAATTTCAATTAGCAATATCTTTCCTTAATGTATTTTAAAGAGCTGTGCAAAATTTCAAAAAGTTCCTCTACGCAGAAGACAAGATATTTAGAGAAGATTGCAATATTTAACACGTGTTTATAATGGGAGAATACAGAAAATAGTGATTTTTGACAATAAATTTCTCGAGTTCTACATAGTGAAACCTCTTAAAATTTAATATACAATTGCAAATTGTATCAAAGGAGGTTTTTGCAAATCTTCAACAAAATTCAAAGAAAACAATTTTTTTGATAAAACTAGCTTAACTGAATGTAAAATCATCACTTGAAATTTTTTGAGAGAAAATTTATACTGATCTTCTTTGTCATCGTATCAACAAAAACGTATTTTTCTATTAATTGAATTTTTTGACAGATATTCTCATACGATAACTCACTTTTGAAAACTCCCGGATTCCTTGACAGATCGTAGAGCTTCGGATTAACGACCTGCTTGGCTTCGTCGAGCACCTGAATGAGATCGTTGGCTTTATGTGCGTTACCAGGCGTGAAGAAAGCGTACGCGGTTCCGGTACGCTGGGAACGTCCCGTACGACCGATACGATGCACGTAATCCTCCGAATTCGACGGGTAATCCAGATTAATGACGAATTTGACATCCTCGACATCTGCAGGAAGCAATCGTTTAGAAACGAGAAAAAGAGCGGGTTAATCTTGATTCTTTGTGGTTCCACTGACTTCAGAAGCAATTTTCCAACGACATTTTATCAATATTAAATAAATTTATAAGCGTATACATAGCGAGTAAAATTCATTAACGAAGCGTGCGACATGCAAGTATAATATTTATTTATAAAATTAACGAAAACGAAAATTCATAAAATAATCAAGTGTTTCTCGAGAATTGTATAATCTGTAAAAAAAATTATTTTTCATTTGCATGTCACAGCTCGGCAGCAGCGAAAATAAAGATAAAAAAGTAAGTCAACCACAAAGTACAAGCGTACATTTTAATTACCTGTCTTTGTCAAAGGCTGGAAATGCAAATACATTTTTTTTTGTTTTTTTTTGTTTTTTTTTTTTCGAAAATGTACAGGAATCAGGGCTCAGATGGTTCTCATTAGAAGTTTTCGCTCGAACGTTTTTTTTTCGTTCTACGCAGCGAGAGCTAGAAGATTTTTTTTTCTTATTCATTTTTCTTTTCCACACCCTTCTCTCCCGCAACCAAAGTATGGATCTTTGCTGGACTTACAAAAATGTCCATTCACTTCGCCGAGTCGTAGCCGGTTGGAACGTCGAAGCTTGCAGCCTTTTTATATCTTATCGTCGATAAAACGATTTTTCTTCCATTAAACGCGTTCCTGGGCATTTTCCGAAGATTTTTTTGTCTTCGTACGTTCCCGAATATTTTATTTACAACGTGATAACATTTTATAACCCGCTGTATATTTTATCGTTTGTTTAAACGTGTGAAAAGTACGATATTTATTACGTACACGACTCACGCTGTTTGATTTTTAACAATAAATTATATCAAATATTTTATCGCACGATTTTTAATGAATTTATTTAGCGAGTATTTGCTTCGTTTAATAAAAATGTTTTCGCGCGTTAGTTTCTCTTTCTGTTTTTGGACAAATAGCTACGATTTATCTCGATAGTCCCCGTGGTGATTTGTCGTCTCGTCGGGATTAAAATGAATGGAGAAAAAAATAAGATTTTTCTCAGCTTCCATACTTTGGACCGTGTGCAGGTTCAGAGTGAGAGTGTGATGGTATTATTTTTCTTTTTTGGTTTTCTTTGTTTCGAGTGGCACGGGTGTTGGGCCGAGGCACAGCGTAACGTTAGCTTGTTGCGATCGGGGGCGGAGACCAGCAGTCACGCCCCAATTGAATTATTTATTCCAAAGCAAGCTCTCTCCAGAGTTCTTATCATTGATAAAACTCCGTCGCATGTGCCTCTGAAAACACATAGAACAGCACGTTACTACCAGACTGACAAGACTGCGTCTCGATCTGAAGAAAAATAAATCGGCAGAAAAACTAAGAGAGATTACAGAGAAAAGATTTCATACCCTCTCGCTAATTAAACAGATCTTTGACACTTCAATCTTACCTGCTTACTTCGTGTGGTCACCTGAAATTTCAAATCTCTCGCTTTCAAGCTCTGCTCGGCATGTTTCGTTATATTTTTCTTTCTCTATTACTTTACTTTCAATTCGATCACTTTCGTGCCATTATTTGCCCGATGTCAGAGCTTGAAAGTTCCGAGACACACTTCGCCTGAGCTATTCTTAATCCCTTTTTTTATCAGTTCGAAAGGAAGAAAAGAAAATTTCATCACGCCGTAACAGTATAATCACCGTTACGTTCAATTTTTCGTCTATCTTTTTTCCACTAATTCGGGTCCGCGTAAAGAGATCAACTTTGTTTTCTATCCAAGGATTTAAAAGCGGGAGAAATTCGTTGAGATGGTTCTTAATGAATTTTTAGCTTATGGAGCACCAGCTTCAATCAGTCTGGCACATGCCGTTTCGTCCGTTGCCACATTTCGATACCATAGACTGTTACGACCGTGAAAATAACCATCGCAGCCTGACCCTTACATTACGCTTCGTATTCTCAATAATCTCGGGCGCATCAATCTTACCTAAACCTCGGGCAGCAACGTCCGTTGCCACGAGTATTGCAGATCTGCTACTCCGGAATTCTGAAAAATTGGAAAATCATCGTTTAACGAAGAATTATTATTGAAGGAAAAAAAATTTTTTTTTAAAAATAATTCACTAACGATTCAGAACGTAATCGCGTTCCTGCTGACTCTTGTCTCCGTGAATACCAATTGCCTGCCATCCGTACCGATTGATGGCCCTGGTTATGTCGTCGACCTTTCTCTTCGTCTCGACGAAAATGATGGTTTTGTTTTCAGGCTCGTTCGCGATTTCTTCGAGGAGCTTCATGAGTTTGCCTTCCTTCTCGTATTCCTCGCAGACGTCGACGATTTGAAGTATATTGTGATTGGCGGCAAGCTGAAGCGAGCCGACGTTTATCTGTATGTAGTCCGTGAGAAATTCTTCGGCGAGATTTCGGACCTCTTTCGGCCAGGTCGCGGACCACATGAGAGTCTGTCTGTCCGGCCGAATCTGCTCGACGATTTTACGAATCTGCGGCTCGAATCCCATGTCCAGCATTCGATCAGCCTCGTCGAGGACGAGATACGTGCATCGGCGCAGATTCGTTGTTCCTCGCTCGAGAAAGTCGATCAAACGTCCGGGCGTGGCGATGCAAATCTCGACTCCGCGCTCGAGATCTCTCGCTTGCGGGCCCTTCGGCGCTCCACCGAAAATGCAGGTATTTCGTACCTGAGAGGAGATCCCGAAGTCCGCTGCGACTTGCTGAATCTGCTGGGCCAGTTCTCTCGTCGGTGCCAGGACGAGAGCGATCGGACCGTCACCTCGGTTCAACCGTGGCTGATGATTTATGTGAACAATCGCGGGCAAAATGTAAGCCAGCGTTTTTCCGGAGCCCGTTTGCGCGATGCCGACCATGTCGCGTCCCGAGAGCGCGATTGGCCAGCCCTGGGCCTGGATCGCGGTCGGCGACTCGAATCCCTGTCTCCGAATCTCATTGAGAACGTAATCGGGAAAACCTCCCTCGTCGAAATAAATTGCTGGTCCTGGAATCGTACTTCCTTTTACAGTTATTTCCTTGTCCGATCGATAAGCCTCCACCGTGTGCGGATCTCTGGAGATGACTTTTGGATGCGGCACGTAAAAATCTTTTCTGAACTGCTGCAAAGAGTTCATGTCCCATCTCGGCTTCCTCAGACGCTCTCCTGGCTGACGATTCTTGAAGGAAGAACTACCAAAACTGTCTCTGCCTCCGCCACCTCCTCCGCCGCCGCCGCCACCTCCGAATCTTGATCCGCTGTCACGATTACCGCCGAATCGACTTCCGCTGCCTCCTCGTCCGCCTGCACCGCCGCCTCCTCGTCTGTCATTGCGATCACGATCTCTGAATGACCTACCAAAACAGGTAAAATTTCAATGTAAATCCTAATACAAACTTTTTTCCAATATAAAATAAATAACGAGATAAAATTTAAAGTTGGAATAAATAAATTATGAAAAAAATAAAAATTTTGAGAGGAAATTCAATGATACTGAGCTAAATAATTTTATTGACCAAATTAATGATGAGAGTTTGTGCAGTTTTTTGTTTTCGAATACCGTCACTGACGATGCGATTTCGTAACAATAATATTGCATGCAATTCGTACGCTGTCAAGTCAGAATTCAAAATGCATATTTGATCGTGTGAGAGTGTACGCGAAACAGATTCTGAGAATGTTCGTGATGGCTCGGAGCGACGATTTTTTTAATCGATAATGATCCTGTACGCTGATGCAGCTACGATAGGGGAAAAAAAACTCGAGGACTACGATTGTGGTGTAAAAAAAAAATTGAATGGCGTTTTTGTCGAGTGTTCGAGACCGCGGTACTCGTCAAGTCGAATGCGAGATCAAAAGACGAGCGTAACGATCGTTTTCATGAAAATTTTACTTACATCCTTGTGTCCCGGGACTCGGTGAAATTTAACAGAAATCTTAGATGTTCGTCTTGATGATATTTTCTCGGAGATTGACACAAAAGATGCTGAAGGTTCCGTCAGGAAGCGGCGACACTTTGCAAATGGACAGAGAGAGAAAAAACATCAATGGCTGATGCAGAATGAGACAACGCGATCGCAGCGCCACCACTGAAAAAGGTTCACTCGGGCATACAAAATTCTAAAAATATTTTTATAATTATTGCTCATCACTTATTAATTAAATTTTTGTAAAATTATATAATTTGTAATTAAAGTAAACTTACGAGATGAATTATTTACAAAAGGTATGCATGGTAAATAGATTTCAATAAAGTATAGCGACCGGAAGTAGATTCGCTGAAAAAAAGTACCACGATGAATTTCAATTTAAAAAGTTTGCTATTGATTTATCTCGTAAAATAAATTGAAACGATTTTGTTTTTAGTTCTTTATTTTTCACATAATTTGTACGTTGAAATTGATATTCCCACAAATTCTGGATCGGACCGGGCTCTACGAAATTCCACCATTTTTTAAACTCTAATTATGTCGATAAAACGAAAAAAAAGAAGAGATTTCCACATTTTTGAATCAATATTTTAAATCTTTCCTGCGTTAAGAATTTTAATCGCTTTATTCTAATTAAGCTCATAATGTTGGAGGGTTTCGATATTTTTTAATAGTCATTTACCCGAAATGCAGTAAAAGATTAGAATTTGCGTAAGAATAGCGCATATCTTTCTTAAAAAAAAAGAAAAAAATAAATAAATAAAAATGAACTAAAACTTATTAAATGCTATTATTATAAGAGAACCAGAAAGAGTATTTTCTTAGTCATTCTTCCGTTTCCGTTTTCGTAATGGTACAAAGATAAACATAACGTAACTAGGAAATACTTAACAATAAGGTATTTAATTCTTTCATTTATCCATTGAGATCACAGATCACATTAATTCGTCTTAGGTGGGCGATCCTGAGCGACATTTTCCATCGTAGGATTTATTGTGCCCCAAATAACAAAAAAAGAAACACGAGCAACGAAAAATATAAATTCCATCTGGATAACGTCAGAAAATAAAATTATAATCAGTATCATATCTAAAAAAAAAATAGGAACTTATTTCGCACGAGTGATCGCTAAGTTTTTTTTTCCTCCCTCGTAAGGAAAACGATGAGAGACAAACGATAAGCATTAAAATTATTTCTAGTTTCCGAATTTCGCTATTTTTCACTATTTCCCATCACTTAATTTTTTTTGACGACTCTCCTAAAAAAGATCTTTCCATTTTTTAAATAACGAAGGGACTCGAATCTTGTACGACCAGTCTACGTTCATACTTGTCATGAATAAAGGATTATTTTTTTTCATTTTGATCTTTTTTTTTAATAGCCAGATCCTCGATATTGATAGCCGCCGTTATTTCCGTACGAATCTCCTCCAGTCCCGTAATTCTGATTTCCACCGTTGCGCTGATTGTAATTGTAATTCGAAGCGTTTGGCTTTCCTGCCGAGTAGCCACTGTAATCGGAGCTCGAAAAATTATTTCCCGAGTGGTACGAATTTCCACCTCGACCGCCGCCTCTTCCACGACTCCCATTTCCGCGTCCGTTCGAGTTTCGTGACATCCCTCGATCGGAACCGTTCGAAGAATTCCCATAGCGTCGTCCGCCTGATCATAATTTTTTTTTTCAATACAAATTAATGATAAATAAATAAGGCCCCAAAAACAGAGCTCGCGTATTGTAAAGAACGAGGCAAGTATATTTACAGATAGCGGAATTGTTGAAGAAAAATTGGTAAAAAATTTCCGAAAATTTTACATAATATTAAATAACATCGCTAAAAGGTTGCGCAAAAATCTCACGACGATTAGGATGCTGCTCATTAAGATATTAATTGTTAAAAATGGCTATTTTTTGCACCTTCCCACATTAGAGCACGTGTTTGAAGTTTCTATTTTGTATAATATCTTAGTAACGAGCTTCCTAATTTGAGCGCAATTTTTCACTGATCTTTGTAGGTCGTCAAAGAAGCGGTTTGCAGATATTATAAGAGTATACACTCTTGAAATTTTTGTATATGATTTTTACCTCGGCCCGCAAAACTTCCAGACTTGGCCAGCTCTGCCATTTCACTAAGTCGCGGATTGATGCTCTGACCGGCCTCTCGAAGTACCTCAATGAGATCGTTAGCGTGCTTCATGTTGTGAGTCGTGAAAAAAGCGTACGCCGTCCCGGATTGACGTCTTCGACCCGTACGTCCGATACGATGTATGTAGTCCTCGGACGATGAAGGATAATCGAAATTAATCACGTATTTAACGTCGTCTACATCTGAGAAAAAACACAAGTCGCTGTTTACTTCTTAAATATTACTTTTTGCTATCGAAACAAAAAAAAATCATGTAATTTGTTAACTCGAAAAAAAATGCAAGATGGCAAAAAAAAAACGTCGAGTTTTTCGAAGCT
This sequence comes from Cremastinae sp. A BG-2022a, assembly GCA_030522545.1. Taxonomy (NCBI): domain Eukaryota; kingdom Metazoa; phylum Arthropoda; class Insecta; order Hymenoptera; family Ichneumonidae; species Cremastinae sp. A BG-2022a. The sequence goes on from JAPYYW010001602.1 coordinate 30,875, forward strand.
AAATAGTATAGCGTTTATACATTTTTTTGTAAAGTTTTTTGTTTTTCCATATCACCCACCTTTCGACACAGAGAAGAGGTACATGACGATTTTTCATATGGAATAATCGTGACCGGCCTAAGGATTAGACAGACACAGCGGTAGTGTCTGGGGACGAAGGGACAGAGGCAGCATTTTTAGGGTTTAAGCCCGAGTGCATTTTTCGAAATCTCATTTCTTTCTTTTTTTTTTTCCTTTTTTTTAATATTAAAATTTAGAGGCATCAGATGCAGTATCTCAGAGGTCAAAAAATTTCTTCGTCACTTGATAATTTCATTGTCAAGTATCTCGAAAACAATCTCGTTTCGACAATAATCAAATAAAATAGAAAAAATGAAAAAAAGTCACTGTGTCTGCCCAATACTGGCAGTACACCGCGCTGTTTTAGGGAGGACCTCTGTGCCTCTGAAAACAAAGAAAAAACGAGACAGTCTTAGCGAGTGAATAACGTGTGATTTTAAACAAAAACATTCTTCGATCCCGTCTAGAAACAAAATTTTTTTCGCTACACAGGCTGCTCGACCTCGAGTATCACATTTACAAATATCGCATCACTGGCTAATTCCAATAAGTGTTGCCAATTCCCAGTCGCAGAGATTCCAAGATAATTTTTCCACATATACATCTCTCTTTACGCTCTTTTCATTATAAAAATCTAATTTACGATTTATCCAAATATATCTTATGGTCAATCGAGTCCATCTCGGAGGAGTTTTTTCGTCACGCCGATACTTACCTAGGCCGCGGGCGGCGACGTCAGTTGCGACGAGAATCGGCGCCCGTCCGCTTCGAAATTCCTGGAGAACGTGGTCGCGTTCTTGCTGATTTTTGTCACCGTGGATGCTGAGCGCTTGCCATCCGTCTCGCCTGATGTTCCTCGTGATATCGTCAACCTTCCTCTTCGTCTCCACAAAAATTATCGTCTTGTTTTCCTTCTCGCCCCCGATTTCCTGGAGAAGTCTGTGGAGCTTCGTATCCTTCTCGTACTCCTGGCAAACGTCGACGATCTGGAGGATATTGTGGTTCGCCGAGAGCGTCAACGAGCCGATGTTCAAGTGAGTGTAGTTCGTGAGAAAGTCCTCGGCGAGGGCTCGGACTTCCCGCGGCCAGGTTGCCGACCACATGAGAACCTGACGGTCCGGACGAATCTGCTCGATTATTTTTCGGATTTGCGGCTCGAAACCCATGTCCAGCATTCGGTCGGCCTCGTCCAGAACCAGGTACGTGCATTTCCGCAAATTCGTCGTTCCTCGCTCCAAGAAATCGATCAGACGTCCCGGCGTCGCGATGCAGATCTCCACGCCGCTCTCCAGGTCCTGCGACTGCGGACCTTTCGGCGCTCCGCCGAATATGCACGTCGTCCGGACCGACGATTCTCGGAAACAGTTTGCCACTTCCTGGATTTGTTGCGCCAGTTCCCTCGTTGGCGCCAGGATCAGCGCTATCGGCCCGTCACCCGGGTTCAAACGAGGCTGATGAATTATGTGCATTATCGCCGGCAATATGTACTAAAATTTGAGAAAATAGATGGATCAATTTCTAAATTGCTGACAATCAAATTTGGTCGGTCCAACAATATTTTTGTTTCGATACGCTCAACCATATATTATTTGCAAATTGAACTAAATTCTTTGTACCTATAGAACTTAACTAAATGTGAAATCGTCACTTGAATTTTTTCAAAACGGGTCAGCCCGTTTTCCAATAAATATAAGTGTTGTTTTAACAAAATATTACCAACGAAATATTTTCCAATTAAATCTATTTTTAGTGTGAATTTTCTCGATAAAATATGCACGAATTTCGTGAAAAAATCTTACCCCCAATGTTTTTCCTGAACCTGTTTGCGCGATGGCAACCAGGTCCCTGCCGCTCAGAGCAATCGGCCAACCCTGTGCTTGGATAGGGGTGGGTTGAGAATATCCCTGATTTCTGATTCCATTCATAACATACAGAGGAAAATTCCCCTCTTCAAAAAATTGTATCGGATTTGGGACGTTGTCTCCTTTCACCGTAATTTCCGCGGCTTCACGAAACTGGCAAATCTCTTCAGGTGTCCTTAAAAATTAATTATTTGATACCAATAATTAGAAAATGGAAAACAATCGTATTTTTTTTTATAAATTTTTAAAAATTATACATTTTTCAAATAAATCCTAGAAGAAAAAAAAAATTCGTGAAGAAAAATTATTAGTGTTCATTAAAAAATTATTGGTGTTTGTTAAAAAATTATTAGTGCTTATTAAAAAATTATTTACCTGCTTCTCACAGTTGGATGCTCGATATAAAAATCTTTCCTGATTGGTTCCAAGCTCCTCATATCCCAGTGAAATTTTTTTACAGGGGTCGTGTGGGATTTTTCTCTAGGTCCTCCACCCCTCCCTCCATTATTTGAATCTCGATTGTTAAATCTACCATGTGCATCTCCTCCCCCAGAATGACCATTTCTTCCATTCCCACCTCTCCTGGATCTGCCCTGGTCTCTGTCTCTGTTGAACCTGCAATAAGGAGCAATTATAATTTTTATGCTTTACTTTTCTAACGAACAGTAAAAATTGCATACCAAAACCTATTACACAAACAAATAATTTTGGAAAAATTATGCTAAACGAAATTCTCGAGATATTACATAAAAAATATATAAGATAATAAAATTATACGTAGGAGAAATAACAAAAAAAAAATTAAGTTGCATTAAGAAAGTCACAAAAATCTGGATATATTTTTCATGCATAAATTAGTAAGTCGTAAACATTTTCTAGAAAACAGTTTATTGATTGTCAAATTGTTAGTTACAGATACGAAGAAAGCTACATAAATATTACACAAATATTACACAAATAAACAATTTATGAAAAACTATGCGAAACGAAACTCTCGAGATATTACGTAAAAAAATATGAGATAATAAAATTATACGTACGAGCAATAATGATAAAAAAAAAATTAAATTTCATTAAGAAAGTCACAAAAATCAGGATATATTTTTCATGCATAAATTCGTAAGTCGTAAACATTTTCTAGAAAATAGTTTATTGATTGTCGAATTGTTAGTTATAGATACGAAGAACGTATGCTAGAAAAAAATGGCCGTTTCTTATTGAACAAAAGGAGCGAGGAATTTTTAGTTTCGGGGAGGAAATAAGTAGTCGGAGAATCAAAGATAATAATGAGGAAATCGAATGAAAGCGTCAATGGGTACTTACATGATAATCGGGTTTGGTTTTTCGCTAAGTTTCTGATTCTCACGCACAAGCGGCACGAGAAGCCGAGCAGAGTTGCCCGGTCGTCAACGGCACCGACAGCAGGGTGGAGAGGGTCGGGGAGCGCCCGGCGGTTTTCTCGTAATCAATAAAAGAGAGGAGTTATCGATAAGCCGCTCGCAAATCGCCGATCGGATTTCTGCGCTTGACGATTAAAATTTATTTCTCAAATGAAATTCTCGCGAGTTTACGTCGGGCGATCGAGTCTCCGGAGTTTTCGGTTCTCGCGGTTTTTTGGATTTGCCGGCAGCCCCCGGATGGATATTCTGCTACGATAAGAGGGAGTGGAAAAAGTCGACTTCCGAAAGTAGTCCCCTTGGCTAAACTGTTGCCATGGCAATGGGGCGTAGGTATAATAAACAAGCGGGATGCTCGACGCCGACGAGAGATGACGCTTCTCGAACGTTCTCGTGGATCGAGCTTGCTGTCGAGCGACCAGAGATCGCGCCCTTCAAACTTTCTCGTTTATTGTTTTTGTCCGATGTCCGATGCGTACCGTTATTTTTTCTTCAAGTTTTATTCGACTAACGAAGAATTCTTTGAGCAAAAAAATACAGTCCTTGCTACGCAGAGAATAAACGCCAACAACGATCTAATGAACGAGTGACGACACGCAAAAAATGGTAAGTAAACCATTCAAGACGAACCTAACCTTGAAAAAAATATTCCAAGTTCTATTTTTTTCGACGCAGTAACGGTATAATGAATGTTTTTTTTTCAGGCATCCGATACTCTCAGAGTGTTGCACTTGCCCTCACATCTAACGGACGAACGGCGAGAGGAGCTTTTCAAGAATTATGGAGCAACAGAGACAAAAACTGTCAGGCGCTCTGATAAGTATGCAACAACTTTTGTCAAATTTTCAAACAAAGAGGCAGCTAAGAACGCTTTTCTCCAGTTGCATCAGTTGGAAATCAATGGCAAACATCTTTCTGTCGAATTTGCTAAAAAGTCACTCGCAGATGAAAATCTGGAGGGCGAGGCTTCCGAGAAAGAAACGGAAACGGACGAAGCCTCAGCCGACGATAAAAGCACAAACTGTAAACATTTTCAGGCTTTTTTGAAAAAATTAAATGGGTGGACTAACAATGAATTATTCGCGCAACCTCCTCATCCCAATTTATGGTACAAATATTCTTTGCCCACAAAAAATACGCTTTTGAGGATAGCCATACAGTTAATCAAAGAGCCAGCTTTTTATACTCAGGTTTTGATATTTTTTGCTTAAACTCTCTTCATCGTGCACTTATAATTATGTTTCTATCATCAGATTATTATTATTTCCATCACAGGTGTTACACTTGATGAACAGAATGAATCTTCCTCCACCCTTTGAAGAACTTGAAGAGGAATTTCCAATGTTGAAGGAGGCTTACGAAGTCGAAAAATATCGGGACATTTTGGGCAGACTCGGCGACGATCGAAACGAGACGATTGTACTGGATGATTCGGAAGAATCAGAGATCGAATCCGAGGAGGAAGCGATTGTGAATCCTGTACCAAATATCCCGATGAAGAGAAAGGGACAGCGACTGCAAAAACGTCGAAAAATTCCAAAATTTACGAATATCGCTAAATCAGTTCCGAGTACGAGTAAAGTGATCAGACCCGAGGATGCGTTCGAGCCCGTCCAGCGGGAAACGAAAACTCGGAAAATTGAATTGAAACCAGTGGAAAGATTGGACGTAGAAGTCAGACCCGAAGCGAACGAGAGTTCGACCGAGATTGAGGGAGGATTCGGCTTGATGTTTCCTGCCAAAAAGGATGAAGACGTCGAGACTGCGGATGACGAGCAAAAGAAAAAAGAGTACGAAAAGGATTACATCACGACTGAAGAATTGGAAGCGAATAAAATATCGTCCAACGGTTACTATCATTAATTTAATAAAACATTTAGACTTTTTTTAAATTCAGATTTCGTAAAACTGTGAACTTGATTATTTCGTTTTCAGATCAACGACTGCTTCCGGTTTTCAAGAATTATCACGCTGGTAAACCTTCCTGTCGTCTGTACATAAAGAATCTTTCGAAACAAGTGGACGTCAAGGATTTGCATTTTATTTATCGTCGTTACGTTAACGAACGGCTGGACAATTCGGAATCGCAGTACGAGCTTTTTTTAATTTATACAAATTTTTATTGTGTCGCACGTTATCGAAACTTTTCTATTGTCATTTTTAGATACGACGTACGACTAATGCAGGAAGGACGGATGAAGGGTCAAGCCTTCGTGACGCTGCAAAACATCGGCCAAGCGCAATTGGCGCTAAACGAGACGAACGGCTACATTCTCAAAGATAAACCGATGGTTGTTCAATTTGCGAAGGCGTCGAAGAGCTAAATCTAACAATAAACTAAATTCAAACAAAAACTGAAAAATGTACAAACTGTATATTTATTGGAAATAAAATAAGTTTGTTTTACTGTCTGTCGGAAAATGATACTGCTTCGATCTGGCAGAAAGTATCATTGACCAGAACTCGAACTATATTTATTGTAGTACTAAAAGTAACAGAAATTGAACGAAAAAAATATACATTTTTTTCTCCCAGTAAAAACTGCCTCTATTTTTTATGCCCAATTATTGATTAATTGTTTATTATGCCCTAGAAAAACTTATTTAGTTTAATACGAATGATTCTAGTAACAGTGAGAGGTTCGTATAGGTTAATTTTAGTAAATACAGTGTTAAAAACGATCTTCATTTTCGAATAAGTAAAGGTGCAGTTTTTCTTTAAATATAGTAACAGAGGATGATAATTTTAAATGATCAGGCAGCGAATTCCAGAACATAGAGACTCTTATCGATCTAGCAAGTGATTCTGTTCGATAACGACTTATTTCGATGCTGGATACTTGATTAACGCGTTTCTCGCAGATCGAGCGAAAAATATCGGTGAGATAAGATAATTAGTACACGGGAGTAAATGGGACAAATTTCTTATCGTGGGAAATTTAAAAAAAGCGTACGATACGTGTAAATCTAGGGAGAGCTCGCAAAACCGGAAGCGCGTAAAGTTTTTAACGCGCAGACCGACTAGCGTAGTGGCGTTGTGTCAGCAGCCGCGTCAGCCGGGGTCGGCGCCCGCCTGGCAGTAGTTTAGTACAGTTTTTCGCCGCCAGGAGCAAAACCGTGTTTCTTTTCGAGGAGAGATACGCGCACTGTCTCTAGTACGGAATAATATACGGGTAGTCTCTCCCCTCCACACGGTCGTTGTTGTCCGTCGATCGAGAGTGCTGCGTGTTCTCTTGCCGTGTCTCGAGAGCAGCCACGACGCACACTTGCTCTCGCCCGCGATCTTCTGTTTTCTTTTTTGTTTCCTCTCGCCCCGTTTTTCGGTGAGTATATACGCGAATTCGAGATTTAACGCCGCTCCCGGGACTGCTCTTGGTGAAGCGCGACGTCGAGACGTATCCCCCCGCGTACGAAGGCCAAAAACGAGGGAAGCCAGATTTATTTGGGACACGCGAAAACAATAATCTTCGTGAGGGAACGTTTCAAGTATGGACGTGAGCCTGTTGCTGCAACAATTTCAGTACGCGATACCCGTTGTTATCGTCACACTGTGCGCGATTCTCGTCTACGCTTTCGGTTTCAAAAACGCTGAGCAACCACCCTTCGCCCAGTTGTCGACGTTGAACGATCAGGACCGGAAGCAGAGTGGCAAGAAGCGGAGCGGGAAGATCAAAGAAAAGGTCAGTCAAAAGTTCCGTTCGACGACGCCAATTTCGTCTGTTACTTCTTTATCGCCTCTCTTTTTTTTTTCCACGGATTCCTCACCGCGCTTTTCCTCGCGTTTTTCCTCATAAATTCATTCTTCTGTCACGCGATTGGCACGAATTTCGCGCTCCGATCGCCGAGACGCCAAAAATTTAATTTCCGAACCGGGCCAGCGTTGCCATATGGTTACTCGCGGCTCGAGTCCTTCCGTCCATAAACACGCACACAGAGTCAATAATCAGCTGTGTTTCGCGCTCCGGGGAACGCTCTCGACCCCCCCGGGGGATCACGAAGGGGGATATTCTTCGTTTTTCGCTGTGACGTAACCGCACGCGACACTGACGTTTGCTAAAAGCGCGCTCGGTACGAGAGGGACGAACTGGAAATTTGATCGATAAGAGACAGGACAAAATTTTGACAAAAGAATGTTAAAAATCCATCGAGACGCGTCACAAAGTATGCTTGCGAGGATAAATATGCTTGTCGACGTATATTTTAACTTTAAGGGATTTCGGTACCGTTTTACATGGTAAAAGTACAGGGAATCGAAATTTATTAAGAATACGATGAGAATTTGAAAGAACGTTCTTTGCCACTAAACAAATTTATATAAATTCAGAAAAACAAAATCGTCCGCATTGTTTTCGAGTAATCAAGTGTTGGAGTTACATTCTTATACACGGAAAGTATAGCTATATATATTGTCTAAAAAATGATACTTTTATGGTTCAATTGTTCGGAAAATAATTAGACGAAAATTCGAAAAAAATTCGTGTTTATGCATTTCGTATGAAATATTCTCTCTAAATTTGAAAGAATTTTTATTATTTCGTTATGTGCATTGAAACCCCTCAAAAATCGGTGTCACGAATGTACATATATTTGCTGAAAGACGATTTGAACAGCTGTGAATGTTTTTTTCAGCGGCGATAAAATTTTATTGCGGATTATTGTTTCAGCGATCTACCAATGCTCAGGTAACGAACGAGAAATCCAGCCCTGCCAAAAAAGTCTCTCCCGTCAAGGCGGAGCCTGCTAAAAAAACAGCTTCCAAGGCTAGCGAGGAGAGCGATGGTAAACTGAGAGAGAGAAAACAGGAGGAGAACAGGCCCAATGTTGCTAAGAAGGAGAAGGACCAGACTGCCAAGTCCGGCAAGGAGAACAAGGTCGAGCAAGTCAAGAATAAAAAAAATCTGAAGAATCTTGTAATGGAGAAGCCGCTCGACTTTGATGAGGGTAAACATTGCAAAATGAATTGAAGAGTAGTGTCATTTTTTGTATAATGTCTAACAAATTTGTGTTGATTTTTCAGGTGACTGGGAACAAGCTTACTCAAGGAAAGACAAGAAGAATAAGAAGAAGGAGGAGGAGACTCCGTCCAAGAAGAGCAAGAAGAATAAGAAGGCGGATCAGTTGATAACTGAGAATGCAAGCAAGGGCAAGAACAACGAAAAGTCCGAAATCAAGGATAAAGTTGCCAAGGAAACTGAGAACAAGGAATTGAAGGAGAAAAATCAAAAGGACGTTGTTCTCGAGCCGATCGTTGTCGAAGAGGTCGCGAGAGTTGAGAACAACGCGGAGAAAAAGGTCGAAGCGACTAAGGTAAAAAAACACTTTTATGAAAATAAATTTGACACTTTTTTTCATTCATTTTTTAAGAAAAGTTTCAATAAAATGCATTACGATGCACTGTTTGACATTCAAGATCGAGAAGGTAGAGAAAGCGGAGAAGGAGGAAAAGAAATCAAAGGCGAAAAAGTCGAAGAAAGTGAGCGAGAGCGAGAGCGTTCCCGCATCACCGGCTCCGGTCACCGAAAAAAAATCGGCTGAAAAATCGAAGAAAACCGAGGAGACGAAGAAAAAGCCCGAACCCGTTGAACAGGCAACGAAAGTCCCGGAACCGGAAGTTAAGAACGCTCCGGTGTTCGACGAACTCGGAGGTAAAATAAGTGATTGAGGACTTTTTTTTATTTTCGTAGAAATAAAACGTATTCTCAATTGACATGCGTATTATGATGATTTTTAGACGTTTGGACGGAAGCCAAACCCCAGAAAAAGAGTAAAAAGAAGGCTCGTAAGGACAATTGAGGTTGAATTAATGAAGGAAAGAAGCAAAAAGAAATAGAAGGAAGTAAAAGGGAGCCGAGAAGGAATTGTTCCTCGTTAAAGGGGATCGGAGTCGATCAGCTTCGATTCGAATGACAGACGTCTATTCGTCAGCCGCTTTAGTCAAATGTGTCTGGGCGTGAGAAAAGCCTCCAGGAGAGAAATGCGCTCTCGCGCGCGCGCGTGTGTGTATGTGTGTGTGTGTGTATCTCAGAATTGACGAGAACGCTGATCGAAGAGTGATAATTCGTTCTCCTTGTACATATATATAATATATATATATATATATAAACAAAAAAATCATCACGAAAAAAGAAACCAGAAAATAATAACGAATCCGGCTAAGATCGGGTTTAGACTTTGGCAAATCGCAAACCTGCTGATAAAATTCTAGAAAATATTGTCATTTGCAATCATGAATTTTTCGCGGTAAAAGCGCTGGTTGTTTGTTTTTTTATTTATCGTTTTTGCTCAAAGAGTCTTTGAAAAATGCAGGATAGAGATTAAACCGAGATGAAAAGAAGAAGAAATGAATATATATATATTTTTTCTCTATGATGAAATGCAAAATATTGTGACCTTTTTCGTTCTCAGGGTTTAGCCCAGGGGCTTAACGAGAAAAAAGACAAAAAGCATTGAGGGAATGAAAAAAAAAGAATAAAAGCAGCAAAACAAACAATAAGTGTATAGTGGATGCCAATTGATTAAACGAGAATGAGAGAATGGGTGACACGTCGAGCTTCAGTTTTAATAAACACTTTTCTTCGCGATTCGTTAGTATTTTCCTCCTCCATCGAGTTCGGGGTCTCGATAATCATGAAAAACGACAAAAAAAAGGAGTAAAAATAAGTAAAATTCGTGACGAGGAACGTCATTTTTGAACGGTTACCGTCAATGTATTTACTTTACGTCAATCATCGAGATAAAGTACAATGTGATAAGAAATACCTCGGGTATCGATGAACGAGTAGAAAGCGACAAAAGAAATGAATGAAATTTTTTTTCGGTTCGCGCTTTTTATATTTTTGCCGATTTTTATCAATAGCCGTGCCAAAAAATGTCTATTAATTTTCCAATCCTATTCATTTTTACACCTCCTCCAGCTTAATAGAACTTTTCAGTTTTTATATATAATTTCATTAATAAAGGGGAATTAAAAAAATCAATTTCAAAGAGAAGCCAAAATAAATTGCCAAAACTGTGGTTTTCGTGAACGGAAATGTCTTCTGAATGGAGTGTACTTAAAATAAAATAAAAATGGGAGATAAAAATCAGGATAGTGCTTGGACAACGAAAATCGATCAACGGTGCGTCGAAGATAATTGTGCTGCGTTTCTCAAATGAGAGTACCTATATTTTTTCTAAGCCAGAGTTTCGTAAACGAGGAGAAGGAAAATCCTATCGATCGTCGTCAGAAATTGGGGGCGATATTTTGAAGACAGTTTTTTTTTATATTTTGAAAGAAAAAAAAAACAATTTCAAAATATAAAATTTTGAATTTCCCAATTTCGTGGCGATTGTACATTGTTAGGTGAGAGAAAAGAGAAAAAGACAAGAAGAGAAATTGAAAGAAAAATGCATATTTTGAATAACTTACATTTGTACATAATTGTAATCGTATATAATGTCATAAAAATTGGTGTGATTGGATTCCATCCGAGTGAAGATGAGAAAATGAAAAAAAAGGAAATGAAAAAAAAACAATAATGAGCATATAAGAGAGACAAGTAATGAAAGAGTAATTTTCTAATCGAAGTGAGAAAAAATGCCCAGTTGTTAAAAAAAAAGAAAATCAGTGTCCCAAATTATTTCTAAATTTTCTAAATAATTTGCAAAAATACCCGAATTTTTCTGAAACGTTCGTGGACAGCTGAATAGAAAAAATCGTCGCTCTTTTCCGATCGAAACAGCTGTCACTAAAATTCTAAAAAGAAAGAAATTTGCACTATTTTTCTTGATTGAATCCGGGTAAAAGTTCAACTCAAATGTAGAGAATAGAGTAACCGTGAGGTCAAGGAACAAGGAAATCAAGCAAAAAAGCGTTCTAACGAAAAATATTATATTTGTATATATAAAAAAAAAATTAATTGATTATTATAAAAATATTATATTTGTGTACGATGAGTGTTTGTTTAGACGTGATTATAGGAATTTTAGGTACACATCACTATTATTATTGCAATTATTTTATTAATACAATTAATACTATTAAAATCATGATTATTCTTGCACGAAGGAGGCATAAAAACGAATAAAAATAGAGCATAATAATAGTCCATGTGGAAGAAAAATGATGGTGAAATTACGTTGAGATAATAAGATTAATATAATTTCTATGAAAATAAAAAAAAAATATCATCAGTGACATTCCCAATTTGTCGAATCTAACGCCAATTAAAAAAAAATTCAAATTCTCGTAATTAAGAATGGAAATATAATCGCTATTTATTAATTTAGTGCCTTTTTAGTTGATTCAATTTTCCGAAAAGATTCAAGCGTAGAAGATGGAGAACGAAATAGCGAGTATCAAGTTAGAATTATAAAGTTGCATCTCTTTCCGTTCGGTGCTAAGAAATCCAACGACGATCGCCAAGAAATCGCTCTCTAAAGAAGGAAAAAAAGAAACCAAAGGAAAACAAATTTTTTTCTTAGCGTGAACGAGACGTGACTTATCTTTTCATTTTTCTTCTATCTCCCTTATTTTTCTGTTCGCAGTTCGAACAATTGCGATAAAAATGAATGATGGTGGTAATTGCCTGTGTAAGATTTGGAGCGAGAAAATATGGGCCAAGAGGGGGAAAATAAACGAGAAAAAAAATTACACGATAATTACGAGTCGAGGGTAAAGAAATTAATAAAGACTATATATATATATTATTACATAACGTATTTACATATATTTTTTCAGCATTTCGCCCTCTTTTCTCGAACGCGTTGTGCATCGAGGCAATTTGTACATAAGCGTAAAATTATTATTATCATTATTTTAATAATGTTATTATTAATTATCGACGATCGATTATCGGGTTATAATTGTATACTATGCAGGTATATTATTAGCCTATGTAGAGCAAAAAAATTCAAGAATGAACTGTGAACAATTTTTTTCTTGGTCTGAGCACGTTTTTTTTTTGTTTTTTTTTCTCGCGTCAATTTTTTTTCTTTGGGACCAAGAAGCGTCGAATTGGCGTAATAAAAGAGAAGATTAATGGTTGAGGAACTTGAAGATCGAAATCGATGGCAGTTTCTTTTTTCTTACCCCCGTCTTATTTTCGAGGATTTTTATGTTATTTTTCATACGTCGCGAAGGAGAAATTTGTTCTTCGAGTTCGCGCTTGAATAAGGAACGATTGGAAGTTTGGACTTTTTTATTTCGTCGAGTGACGAAGTTTTTTCGAAAATTTCGTGCACTTCCGCTTGAATTTTTTGACCTTCGTCTCTTCCTCGGGGTCTTCCTCTTTCTTTGGCTCGATCTTCTTCGTCGACTTGCTTGGCTTTCGTCGAACCGTCCGGGAAGCTTTCTTCGCTGTTAGACCAACTTTCGGTCGCTTTCCCTTCTTTTTTATTTGCCTTCCGGCGGAACCGTTCATCCCCGCTATTATCGCCGCCGTATCCGCCGAGATTTTGACTTTTGGCTGCTGGATCGTCAACGGGACTCTCGTGAACGATTCGTAATCGACGTCGCCGCAAGCCTCGCCGAAGCAATATTCTTCACCGCACTCGCCACAAATTTTCACACTCGATTCTATTATCCCTGAACGATTCTTGCTCCGTCTTATCGGGCTTACGGAACTCCGACGCTCCCTCGCGAGCGTTCTCACCTCCAGCTTTCCCATTTCGACCTGAAATATTTCGATATTTTCGGCACTTATTTATGAAGAAAATAGTAATAGAAAATATAGTAAGACTGCGCAGATTCAATTTAAAAAAATGATTCAAAATCCAGTTTTTTTCGATTTTTCATTATGAATCCCTTATTAGGGTGGGTCAAAAAACACTAAGCTTTTTTTTTCTCTTTAGCCATTGAAAATATTGTTTCTAGGCATCTCTAGAGAAGTCTCACCAAATGTTAGCTCTTTATATTGATGGGAAAGTCCTCCGTATATAGCAGTTTTCAATTTTTAATTAGTCTCATATGGAAAAATTCGTATTTTGCTGTATATCATACGTACAGTCACCTAAGAGACATATTCTTGTAGGAAATTGAACGCTCTACAAAAAAGCTCTCTTGTAAATATTTCGTTAATCTCACCAATTCAGAGATATTTGAGATCAAGGTTTGAAGAATTTTGAAAAAATTTTGTTTTTCGTCATAATTTTATAACTCACTAAATAGTAGGCATAATAAAATGGGCAATACATTTTTTTGTAAGAAATTAACTGAGCTTAAAAAATGGTCTTTTATGTTTAGTTGATTAGAAGAAGCGTTAAGAAACTTTAGATATGAATATCTTAACGTTTTTTCTAATCGACTAAATATAAGAGAAAAAATCGATAAAGAAAAATTTCAAAAAATTTGGTGAATCACACTAGGTCTCGTAGACCTAATGATAATTTTCTATGTTTTTCCTTTTTCTTGACGAAATCAACTTTTTTAAATACGATTTTGTTGCGTGACTCACCATAAAATTTCTGATAAAAAAAATTTTTAGTACCCACTATATGCTTTTTGAAAGTTAAATTGATAAATAATTTACCAATCTGGAAAACATTTCCTCGTCCTGACGAAGTTTCGGCCTGAGCGGCGTGAGCATTCGCCAATCTATCGCAACTTGTTGCAACTCTTGAAGATTTAGAGATCTCATATCCGGCGGAATGGGGTCACCGTACAGCCACTCGCGATCCATCGCTTTGAGCTCCTTTTTCGTCGTTCGCCATGAGAAATCCTTGTCCCTGACTCTCATGTCTTCTTTCTTTACCTTCACAAACATAAAATAAATCAATTTATAATTACCCACTTAATAAAGTTCATAAAATTCAATAATATAATAATATTATTGAATTAATTTTTATATTATTGTAAAAAAAAAGTCATAAATTCTTTTTTAAGACAGGATTAACGTTTTATAATAATGAAAATAATAATAATAATAATTATTTTGTATAGCTCACTTTTTCTGGTTTTATTTTAAATTCTGGACATCGCTCGTGAAGCCGACGAAATTCTTCGGCCGAGTTGCAAGTCGCTTTGCTGAGGTCAGGAATAAGATTTCCATCCTTCTTGTCGTCCTTCAGTAAATCGTCAAGCTGGAAGGCCATTTCGTTTGCTTATTCTGCAAGCCGAGAAATGAAAATTCTTCGTAACATTTTTCGAAATTCACGATCCATTTATATACTCCTTATTTTTATCCCCCGAAAAATTTTCTCCCAACTTCTTCAGGCTGACATTTTTCTATATACACAATTTTTTTTCTATTTTTCTATATATATTTTTTTAGCTCGAGTCTCCTCGAAATTGTTTTTAGTAAAAATCTCCACTGGGCGACAGAAGACATCGCTGGGAATCCCACTCTCTCTGTTTTGACAGGAGGCCCTGAAAAATGAAAGAATTTTTTTTTAAATTAATTAAAGAACAAAAAGGACAATGGGGATAATTTGCCTGATGGCAAAGAGCGCTAATTTGATGAATAATTTTCGTGAATTGTGACATTCTCACGTTTCTGAGCGAGGCTAGCTGGGAGAGAATTTCTTGGCTGCACCAGAGATCCAATTTCCCATTATTTTCGTCCTTATTTCTGCCTTCCTCGTCGTCCCTCGTCGAAGTCTTGTTTCTCTTCTTCAAAATATCACCCGGCACTATGTTAACACGACCGTGCTCGTCGATTCTCAGTGGCACTACCGAATTGAGACTGTCCATCGATAAATCGGCGTCGTAACTGTCCACTTTAACTTTACGACGATTGAAGTTACGACTCTTTGGCTTGGCGATTGGCGACTTTCGTCGTTCCGCCGACGGAGATCTATCGAGTTTATTTTTAATTTAATATTTCCTACTCACAAAAATGAGCTCAATTTTTTCTCTTTAAAAAAAAATAATAAATCTACCCAAGAGCAACAAAAAATTGAATGCAATCTTCTTCAATGAATTTTATCTCGATGATAATATACTAAAGATACTAATGAAAAATTGAGTATAATCTTCTTTAATGAATTTTTTTTCTCAATTTATTTCGTTTTTCGAGATTTATTGCAGTGCTTTCGTTTTTACCTCGACCTTTCGTCGCTCGACTCCAATCGTCTTCTTCTCAGTCTCATTCTCCTCTGATAATGCGGATCCTTCTCGCTCTGCGTACGATATCGGGTTCCTGGCCTAAGGAGATCTTTCCATCACTTTGAAACTTCTGTCACTCGCGCCGAGACGATAAAATTATAAAAATATAGGGTGGGAAAAATTTCACTCTCCGTTATCAGGATAAAGCAAGAGTGAATAAATAAAAGAATAAAAAAAAGAAATGTTTTATTTCAATTTTTACCGGTTGGCGTTCCATCGTGGCCGCGATTCCAAACTTGTTCGCGGCTGGGATTTCGACCTAGCCAGCGATTTAATCCCTGAATCTTCCACGGGCCCCGTGTTCGTCGATCTGCGCATTATCAATGTCGTCATTCCTTAGCAAAATTAATTAAAATCACTTTTTTCCCACGACGACAAAAAATTTAATAATCAAGCTTCTTCAAGGGATTTCGGCACAACTTGCGAAAATTAATGAAGTTTTACATTTTAAAAGTATCGAATCGAATCGAAATTTTATAAGAACTTGATTAAAATTAACAAGAACGTTCTTTGTCGCTAAAAAAATTCACATAAATTCAGAAAAAAATATTGTCGTTATTTTCGAGTAATCGAGCGGCATAGTTACTTTCTTATATTGTCTAAAAAATGCTACTAAAAAATTAAAAAAAAGTATTCACGTATTTTGTATAAAAAAATGTCCTCTCCAAATTTGAACAAATTTTTATCCGCTTTTTGTACCGAAACACCTCAAGTTAAAAAATAGTCGTAAAAATTTGTTTCTCGAGATTAATTAAGTTAACATTAAACATTTAATCAAGATCCCTAATCGGTTTAAAAATTTCGAAATCGAATTAAGAACGAAAAAATCTTGAATAAAATCAACGATAAAGATAACGAGTATAATTATTTTTTCATTCTCCGAATAATATATAAAAATATGAAAAAAATAAAGAATTCTCACTTTTCGACGTCTCGTCGATTATTATTGGCGACGTCCTTGCGATCCTTCGTCGAGTCCTTGTGGCAGGAATCCTGAGGATCATTTTCTCCGTCGGTCTGAGTACCAAAGTCTCGCCCGTAGTTCGTTAAATTTCTATACTTGCTCGGCGTAAGTACGCGATTTTCCGAAATTCTTGGTGAGAGCGCGGCACGCGGAGATTTGCGAAGAATAATCGGATTTGCGAAAGTTTTTACGAGCGCGCTCAGACTCTCGTTTAGGCAGCTCGTCGACGTGCTCTCATTTTTCCTAGGACTCGTCACGACGAGATTCACCAGCTGCAGATTCGCCCGGTTTAAAAATTCCGTGTCGTCGATTCTTCCGCTCAGGACGATCGCGACTTCTTTCCCGATCGGAAGGGTCAGCGTGCTCTTTTCCACTCCCATCGATTTGTCCTCCATTTTTTCCGCAAGCTCCAAACTCTCGACGATTATTTCTTGTCCCTTTTCTCCAATATTTTCCGCTTCCGTCAGACACGCTTCCGGCGTTCTCGGAAATTCCACGGCTCGCGAACTTTTCGGCGATTCCCAACAATTAGATTCTGGATTTTCGCTCGGCGACTCGTGGGCCGAGTCACCGCGCTGTCTTCTCTGCTTTTTTTCCTCCCGCGCCCTCCTCTCAGCCGACTCGAGAACCTCCCTCATCGCATCTTCCTTCTTCTGCTTGGCACGCTCTTTCTCTCGGATTCTTCTCTGCTCTTCTTCGTATCTGCCAAAAATGAGCAAAAACGCATTAAAAAATAAAAAAAAAATGATAACGAAAAACAAAATCTTTCTCTAAATTATTTTTGTTTTTGTCAGTGTGTTTTAGTAATCAATTCTAAAATGGATGAAATATTTTTTTACCTCTCTTTTTCGATCTCGCGTTCTCGCTTTATTCTCTCCTCTTCCTCTTTTTCTTCCCTCAGTTTTCGTTCTTTCTCAGCTTTTCTCTGTCTGTCTTTTTCTTCTAGTTGTTGCTTTATGGCGTTTTGGAGTTCCCTCGCTCGCTGACGTCGGGCCTCGCGTTCCTGGAGCACCTGGGCGTCGACTGGAATATTTTGTCCCCGGATGTACGTTTTCGAGTCTGAGCCGGTCGAGCCTGTCGTCGAGCTGTCTGGACTACTCGCGCTGTCGTGATTTATCACCAGAATCTGCATTTTGCCCATTAAATTTCAAAGAAAGGTAATCCAACATACATTTTTTAAATAATTAAGTAAATTTATTCTACAATGAAAATAATCCTTAATTTTTGCTAATTTTCAACGAAATATCGTATATATGAAAACGATTTTTTAAAAATATAATTTCCTGAAAAAAGCGAATTAGAAGCTTCAGTTCTAATTCGATTGATTCTTGTTTTCTCGTCTACTCATCATTCAATTAAGAATTTAATTAAAATTCCACGAACCTGACTGGAGTGATCTAATCTGGATAGACTTCGTTCTAGCCAGGAGGGCGCTGGGGGATCAGCCTTGCCGCTTCCCTCGCCGCCCCAAATACTTCCCCAGCGCTGTCTGTTCAATTCTCCCAGTTTCGATACCGATTGCCTACCGGATCCTGGCAGATAACTTTCCGGTGTCTCGCAGTAAGGATTTTGCCAAGTCCTCTCCGTCATCTCGCTCTCCGTTCTCTTGCTCTTCACCGAAGGTCCTTGCAGTCATTTAAAAACCTCTTCAATTCGTCATTTATACTTAACGCAGTCCAATGATGATTTCACAAATTTTTTAGAATCTATCATTTTTAATCCTATACACGAATAGATTTTTACACAAAAAATTACAATTTTTTTGTATTGTGGTAACAGTAATTTGGACTATTCAATATAGTATTTTGTCGTATTTTTTTTGTGCGTGTATATTATTATTAAATTATTAAACTATTTAAATATAAGAAATGCATTGTATGAGCAATATCAGCTATGTCAGAATTTAAACTGAGACAAAAGCATCACTACAAAAGTTACGATTATAAGAATTAAATATATTTTATTTATATTCCATTCTGATTTATTTTGTAAATTATAAACAAGTATTTAGATATAAAATATTTAGCATAATTGTTGCTTTTTTGGAAAAAACTACTATCGTGATTTGTGTTTGGAAACTACGTACGTTCCATTATAGCCAGGGTCTATATAAATATGTACAATTTTCTAAAAATTCTGTTAAATTCGATGAAATATTAATTTTTGTAAAATAACTCGTGTAGCTGTCTGTTTATAGGGGAAAATGTCACATTTTTCGTATTATTGATAGTACTTGTACTTTTTAAATTGGTATATATACAAATAATCGGTAAGGAAGCAATATTTGGTTCGTTCCGATTGAACAAAACGAATTGACACTAGCGGAGATGATTCGCATAATTACCGGAGGGCGCAGGGGGCTCGACGGAATCACTGGCGTACCCGGACGTCTCTCCCTCGCGTTCCTCGTAGGGATTGTCGTCGACGAGGCTCTTGCCCGGCTGACGGTAGTGTTGCTTCTGAGGACGGCTCTGATTGCTGTAACGCGAGCCCTCCACTCCGAGTTCCCCGGTATTTTCCTTCCCAGGCGGGTCAGCCACCGAAGACGATGAACGGTAAAGAAAAAAAAAATTGTAAAAGTGGAGCAGAACGTCGTTGACCCCGCTAATCGCGAAACAACTTCGATTCTGTTTAGTTTTTTTTTCTTCCTTTCTCTCTCTGGTTTACTTCAGATTTCGCGACGCGATTGCACGCCTTTTTCGCCGGGTTTCACGAGCTTTGCCGCGGAGATCACTGGGACAGATTCGAGAAACTTTTAATGACGCTAAATTGCTCAGGAAATAAAATTTTGAAAAAATACATCTGATAAAATAATTCATTGCAGAAAAATATTCTTAAATAATTGAATGTTCATTATTTATTAACTTTTATACTTATAGACTTTGATTGAAAAAAATGGTCACGGTGAAACGAAATCTGAGACGAGGGGGAGAGATTGATGAAACGTTTTTTTTCCTTTCTTCGATGAACGCGACGCGAAGGGAAAAAATCGTGACGAGTCTCCCGGTTTTTCCATCTCGTGTTCCGCTTCTCGGGGATTTTTTCCTGTAGAAAATTAGAGGGGAGTCCGTACCACGCGTGCCAAGTTGTTCCAGCCTCGGGGCCGTCTAAGCCATAAAATATACAACGATAATACACGCGATATAAATCCAGTTCGAACGCACACCTCTGTGCAAACTCTCGCATAAATAGTCCGGTGTAATCGTGAGGATTTCTCGTGTACAAGAAAATTCCCAAGTGAGCCGAAGGGTCGACGAACCACCGAGTCAATCGATCGAGAAAATGTCTCTCGCGTGTCTACAATATACAACGTCGAACCGCGACTCAAGACCTCCTCCTCCCCCCTCAACCCCATTTGAATTCTCCATATTTTTAATACTAGCAGGCTTCGCACCCTCGCGGTAATAGAAAAACTGATCCAAAATCCAATTTTTTCGTTCATTTAATATGAATTCTTCACTTTCGCCCCGAATAAGTAGCATTTTCGTTATCTACGGGAAATTTCCGATCGAATAGGCTCTTAAAATCGAACAAAAAAAATTTCAAAAAATTTGGTGAGTCACACTGAGTCTCGTGGATCCATGAAAATTTCAATTAGCAATATCTTTCCTTTTTCTTGACGAAATGAACTTTATGAAGTGTGGTTTTTAAAGATTTTTACAAAAGTAAGCGAATGGCGTTGGAATCACGTTAATTCATCAATTTTTAAAAAAGTTATGACACCTTGAAGATTTTTGAAAAAATGGAAAGGGGTATGTATACCTTCAAAAATTCGTAAAATTTTTCGAATTTTTTAATTTCGATTTT
>JAPYYW010001603.1:0-28132 GCA_030522545.1 Cremastinae sp. A BG-2022a
GAATTTTTCTGTAACGTGAGTTAAAAAAAACTTATCGCATACAAATTATTATGTTTTTCTCACTTGTCACCACATTGAAATATATCACGGTAATTTTTACCATGAAATTCACCACAAAAATTAATTTTAAATTCTCTCCGTGTGCGAACAGATCAAGACTGAAGTTCATTTAGTATACTGTTTTATATCGCACTAATCAACTTATACAAAATAAGAATTTGATAAACTAAATTTTACGTAGATGACGTAAAAGAAAATAAAAATTTGAATTGAACAGTGTTAACAGCGCTCTTCTCTGTTACAAATATTTCTTAGAAATCACAAAAGTTTTTAAAAAATAAAAAAAATACAAATATTAATAAGTACAAAAAATAAAAATATAAAATACGATTTCCTTATGAAATTGATTATACAATAAATTAAAAAAGAAATATCAGAGCTGTATAAATAATTTATTCTACCACTTATTTCATGCGAAAGCTTAATTTTTCTTAAAGATTGCGCTGAAAATCGTCTACGCATTTAGTGGGCGGAATTATTTAATTTATGTCTTAAAAATTGAATTAAAAAAATATTTGATATAACTTTTATGCGAATGGGCGTACTATGATAATTGATGTTTATCTGTCACGCCAGATTGAGCGCGGATAGTGTTTCATTCGTAATTACGATCGAGCGTCGAAAAAGTTGTACAATTTAGTAGCAGACGCCTGATATATTTCACAACAGGTTTATTAAATCGTCATGGAACAAGTTTTGTCACTTTTTTTTTCGTATCCGAGTACGAAAATTGACAAAAAATAATTAACACTGGCACTGCTCTCATTATATTCGTCGCAGCGCTTCGTACTTTTTGCTTTTCTTCTATAAAAGACGTTTCGTGCAAGAAATAAACTTCTTGATTTGTCGAAAAAAAGCAAATTTGTATTGCAACAAATTGAAATGAAAAATAAAATTGTAATATTCGTTTATCTCAAGAAATTTTCGCGCAACCTTAATATTAAAAAAAAAGTAAATGAGTTTCACAGACCTGACAGTCAAATTATTTTTTGAAAAATGTTATACTCCACAGAACGAAAGAAGTATAGCTATTTCCAAATTCGTTATATTTTTATTTTCACTAAAAAAAATTATATTTTTTAAATTTTAAATCAAAAATAAAAATTTTTAATTGAAATTTTTTAAATTTTCAATTTAAAAAAATTTTAAGAATTTTAATTCAATTTTAATAAAATTTTGAGAGTGGTACACTGGAAGCAGAATGTCTCGTACATTCGGCATATAATTCTTATCTCCGTATTCAGTAACATTGCTTGTTTGAGTTAGTCGGCGATCACAGACGTATGAAAGTACGGAGCGTGATACGAAAACCGACTTGTGCCCGACTTTTCTGCCGGACCGAGACAGAAAAATCGCACGAAAAAGTGGGCATTTTCTCCCATGCGCTTTTTACAGAGCCGAGAAGATTGCTCAAGTGAGTTTAACTTCCCATCTCCCGCATTCTTCACGTTTGTACGCGAGCGAACATTTCTCCAAACAAAAACACGCGTTTGTGCTCTTTGGGACAAGGCTACGTGCTTGATGAAAAGTGAAAATAAAAATTGACAGATAAACAAAAAAAAAGTGATGTGAAAATAAAGAGATCGGAGTGATCGACGTGATGGGGAATTGAAAACAAAATAGGATACTCGCGAGTGATCCGGTGACAACAATGCCAAGGAAAAAGAGTAAAAATGACGTAATCGGTGTCGAGAATTCAAATTGGTTGCACGCGTGGCAACCGACGACGATCTCTTCTTCAGTTTTTCATCATGACATTCGATCTCAGAGTGGTCAACTGTCCGGTTACACGTGGAATGATCCAATTTATAGTTATCACGACGAATTCGTAAGGACACACGGGTTTAATTCGCAGACAACCAGCTTGAGAAGTTACAATGAAATACGTAAGAAACATTCTCGGTATTTCCATGTTATCAATTTTCTGATCAAACAAATTTTTTTTAAATCTTCAACATCCATTCTTTTCTTTCATCGAACGTCACGATGAAAATATGTATTTGTAGCTTTGCCTTAAGCAAACTCACTGAACACGTGTACAGTAGTTTTTCACGTATCAACTTTATTACTCTATATTTACACTGTGTGGAGTACTAAATGTTTTTTGTACTTACGTAAAAATTTTTAGAAGTGTGATTAAAATAAAAATATAAAAATAATTGTTCATTGTCATCCAATGTTTTTCATATTTTTTCATTGTGTATTTTCAATGCAGTTTTTGCAAAAAATGTTTAACAATTTATTTTATATCAAGAAAAAGTGTGAAGAAATTTGTACATTAAAAATTTTTCTTCTTCACAAATCTATTAATATATTTTAATTTTTGTTATAAAGAACTATGTAAGAAGTATTTTTTCATATTTTTTTGTGTTTTGGATACTTTAAGCGTTGAATATTGAATTGTAGATAATTAGCAGGCATCAGGAATGCGATCAATATTTTATTCTGCGCTCCCTGCTCACTTGATGGTACACTTTTTATCGGATTAGTTCACGACTGTAATTGAAAGCAAACAGAGAGGATTCGTATCGTTGCACAAGTCGCGAGCCAGGATCGTAAAAGATCACGTTACATTATAACCAGTTCCCCGTTTCTCAACGTAATCAGGAACAAACGACGGTAGTGCGCGACCTCAAGAAAGTCTGGAGAGATTTTTCAGGGAGGAGAACAAAACAATCGTGGAATCTTTTCAATAATTGGTGCCTTCCCATTGAGTAATCGAGTGAAAGCTGAACAGTCTCATCTTCGTACAGACAGCACACATTTTATCTTTTTACAATTACATGCTGTTATCCTTAAAAATGGTACTCACGAAACATTTTTTTACGAATTTTTATTTTTCGGGTTTACTCTTTAAATTCATTTTTTAAAACATTTTTGTTCTTCCGAAGTAACATATTACGAAAAAAAAACAAATTTATCGAAGTTAATAACACACCATGTTTTTCGTTCAATCACCGAGGTTAAGTAACGTTTGGCGTGGTCAGTACTTATAAGAATGATCGGTTGGAAATATCGCGTCATTAACATTTTTTTTCAATTCCACGTTCTATTGGGAAACTGTTGTCTTTTAAACATTTTACTCTGTATATTGAAAGTTTTCTAAGGTGATGTGAAAGGCGATCACGAATTTAGAAAGAGTCGGTAAAATCGCAAACGCTGGCGAACGTGAATAGTTACCATCATCGTCATGTGGGAGGCAAGTGTGCTCATTTTTTTAATGGCTATAAAATTAAAAATTTTAAGGACAATGAAAATTACAAGGGATATATCTTTAGAGTATTTAATATTTTATAACATTAAAAAAATTAAACTTTTTTTGCTCATTTCTAATTATAAGTAAATTTAAAAATTTGTAATTGCGTATACATTTCAGGGGAGGGTAGGGGTTTCAGCGTGAAAAAAAAACACTTTTTGCGAATTTTTTTCATCTATAAGGATAGAGTAAATTTATTGAAACCTTTTGTACATTGTTAAGTGTAATTTCAAGAACATTCTGTGAAATTTGAACGTGAAAATATTCACAAACAAGCCGATAACAAAGTTTTTCCAAGAACGCCTTTGGAAAAACACGATTTGCGGTATTCATGGAATATTTGGTGATCATGAAAAGAGCTATTTTTACGAAAAATTTCGCCATTTTGGGGGTGGAAAACCCTTAATGTAAAAAATCTCAAATTAACCGTTAAGGGGAGATATTTTATATGTAGAAAGTGGTACCAAGTTTGAAATAAATCGGTCATGTAGTTTTCAAATAGTAGTGAACATGGACTTTGAAAAAATGGTTCCGAGAAAAATAGAAGCTATAAATAAACAGTGTTACAGGAGCGAGACTGAATAGCCAATAATTTCTAGAGTTTTGCTCTGATTGACTTGAAATTTTGGGATTATATTCTTGAAATATCTAACTATAAGAAACGATAAAAAAATCGATTTTTCAAAAGTGCAAACTCTCATTCTCCCTTTAAGGTATATCCCTTGCACAAAATAAATATTTTCAGAATGGTCTAATTCTTTTTTAAATGATTAAAAATAATTGTTTTAAACGTTTTGCAAAAAAAAGATAGGTTACCGACGTTTTAACAGAAAATTTATATTTTAAAACTACGGTTTTTAGCATAGGTGTTAATGGCAGAAACGTCTCTTCTCCACGTTTCGCGCGTCATTGTTAGTATGGATCATCGCTTTGGAACGCTGCGTATCACTGATAATTATTTTCCTCATTTATAATTATAATATTTGAAATTCGAAAATTCTATTACCATCCATAAATAGCAATTTGTATTATATTAATTATCAAATACAACCAAGAATTCATCGGTCGGAGAATATGTTATGTTTTGATAAAGGAAATTAATGAATTCCATTTTAATTTTTTACAAAGAATTACCGGTTCCGGAAGTATATATGTTCGTTGATTTTTATTCTTTTATATACTTATCCATTGATAAAACTGATCGCAAAGTATTGCATAGTCTCGCATAGTGTATAGCACGAAAGAAAAATATATTTCATGTTGATAAATTATTTTGTTTTCAAGGAAATACACTGATATGTACATCCATATTTCAATGATTGCATCAAGGGAAGAAAAATTGTGCACTTTCACTGCATACAATTTTTTAATGAGCTTCGAGTAAATGTCCTAATTTAAAATTCACGAAGCAATTTCACAGTCGTTATGCTCCTAATTTAATTGTACCAAATCGGATGTATATACGTTAACATCAATCATGTTT
The DNA here is from genome assembly GCA_030522545.1 of Cremastinae sp. A BG-2022a. Taxonomy (NCBI): domain Eukaryota; kingdom Metazoa; phylum Arthropoda; class Insecta; order Hymenoptera; family Ichneumonidae; species Cremastinae sp. A BG-2022a. The sequence continues at coordinate 4,800 of JAPYYW010001603.1, forward strand.
AATTTCCGTTGTACCAAGACGAGCGACGCGTGCAGTTCGCTACTATTCTGAAATTACGAGGCTAGCCTTCTTTAAGTGTTTAAGACTATTTCGAGAATACTGTCCAGATAAAAATTTTTTGCTGAGAATTTTCGTCGTACTCTGTTATCACCATATAAATATATTATTACAATTAACTAAAAACAATTATTATTATACATTCAATCTCCTTGTGTGCCATTTTTTGTCCTTTTTCAATTGTTCAATAAAACGGGGATTATTGACAAATTTTTTAAAAATGAAATGTCTGAAAAAACAATTGAAATTATAATTATTTTGTTTATCACTGATGTGAGTTACAATCAGTAATTTCGAGATCGCTTGACTCTCGTGATCGAATAAAATGAATAATTGACTTTTGCGCGTAATAGGTAAGAAACCGATATTACTCGAAAATCGACTATTCGAAGCAATAAAATTAATGATGTACTTAGAAATGAATTATGTAGAAAAATAGTAAATACACGGTTAATGAATAAATCTTGACGAATCAACGTTTATGTTCATTATATTCTTAAATACGTATAGTCTGTCTCGGTGGTTTGTATATATAGTTGGCTTTTGAGTGTGGATGTACGCTTCGTGAGACATCGTCGAGGAAGATGGAGCAGGATGAGGAGGCGGTAGCTGAGACAAGGAGAGAGTGCAACTGTTATGTGTTATTCTTCCGTACGAATATTCGTGATATCCCTCGAGGCATAATCTTATGGCTGTTTTATTCCCACGAATTGAACGCCAGTGACCTACCCAGCATGTGAATGATAATGTGTACCAATGAAGCAATCTTCCGCGAGTGAAAGACGAGTCGCAACTACGAATTGAATGAAAAGCCGAGAGGGAAGCGAGAAGCCGGAGAGAGTGAGGAGGTGAAACAGAGGAACTTTAAACTCATCTCCGCAGGGAAGGGGACGATACATGACTGGATATTCTCTCCCTCGCACCTCTAGAATTCACGTACGACCCGGATAATCCGAGATCAGGGACGTTAAGAGTCAGTCCCATGCTCGTGCTTCGAACGCTTACGTTCACTTCTCCCCGTGTTTATCTTAAATCTATCGCTAATTCTTTTATTTAATCTCATACTCCTTCAAATCATTCAAATAATAAAGGAGTGACGTTTTAGTTCTTTTTTTTAGTGACACAGGTATAGCCGACTTTTTTTCTCTTAGCTCTTGTCATTTTTGAAAAGAAAACGTGATTGTTGTTAGTGAATTTCATTGGAAAAAGAGTTATGTTGATATTAGTAATATTTTATTAATAATGTGAGCAAACATGCGAGAAAGACTGACAGGTTTTTTAATACGATACGATTTGTGATGGAAAAAAGTGGTTTTAAAATAGCGAGCTGTTAATTATTGGGTTTCGTGATTAATTGTGCAGCGATACTATGCATTTTTGTTTGAATTAATATATTGACAAATTTATTGTACTTAGAACGTATAAAAAAATATTGCATTCCAAGACGTTGGGTGTGTATAAATAAACTTAACGGAATATTGAGTCTAAGCAAATTGAACCACGTAAGGTTTATTAAAATGGATGTCGAGGTAATCGAGTCTTGTAAAGTGCACTTAAACGTGGATAATCGATAGAGATATTGAAGTTATAAAATTATACAGGGACAATTATTTGTAAGGTGGTCCGATGATTTTCGACTATTCAAGATTTTGTAATGAAATTTGGTATATGTTGAGATTAATATGTTACTTCTTTTGTGTCCAAATTTTAATATCATTCGCTTTTTGGAAATTAAGATATATTAATTCTTTAAAATCAGAAATTTTCGCTATCTCTCATAAACCTAATGTTAAGAGTTGCGATTTTTGACGATGAATATTTCGATTTTTAAAATGTGAAGCATCTTTAAATTTGGCACATCTTTCAATATTGCACCAAAGAACGTAATGCAAATTGTAAACAAATTATCTTAAAAGAAGTTTCAATTTAGCCTTTACAGTGCATGCTTAACCCAGAAGCCTGAATGCGCCTATCATCGGATCACCTTAAATCGAATTTAAAAATACTTTAAAATTAAATTAATTGTTTCTTTATTTTTTTCTTATTTTCGGCCAGGCATGATGAACGTGGTGCCATGGCTAGTGTCAATGACGCTGCTCGGTCTTCAAGAATATGCAGCTCAGTCAACAAGCGGCAATTCGGGCATAAATCAAATTTCCCAAGAACTGGAGGCACCTTTGTCTCCTTCCCAATTTCCGAATGGTGGTAACGATGCATCGATTTACAGTATGGTATCGGTCGAATAAATATATTTATATATGTATTTTTTCGTTAACCCGCTCTAAAAAATTAAAGCTTGATCAAAATAACAAATTTAAAACATGAAGAGTAATTTTGGCACATCAATTTTTAGCTTATGAGAAATTAATCATTTTTAAAGAATTTTCAGGAATGTAGAAATTGCGTAAGATGTTCTTTTTGACAAATTTTCTTGAAATTTTACTAAAAACTTTATTTGACTAATACGTAATACGTAAATGTAAGTGAAATTTGAGAAAGTCTTAACATATAGTAAAACCTCTCAAAATGTTCACATTTATTTACGATATTTATATAATTTTCCAATAGAGTTTATGTCAATAAAAAATCTTTATGTAATCGTTTTTTATCATTAATTTACATGGGAGACTAAATTTTTAAACGTTATCGTTATGCGACTCCTACTTGGAACACGAATAAAAAATCAACATTATTAGATATATATCCAATAATCATAACTTTTTTCAGCCTCCTCACCATTCACCGAACGCTGAAATTTTCGGTTTGACAGGATCGATGTCCGGGGCCGATAGTTTCCGCGACCAAGGAGGTTTCCCAGGTATAAGGTCACATTTCGATCAAGGGATTCCACGTGTACCGAGCAAAACGTACGAACCGCCGAGAGAAATGGACATTACGTTAAAAAACGAGCATCCCGGTCCAGCTATGGAATTGGCAAGTTTCCAATCGAGCAGATCAATCTCTCCGAAAAAGTTTTATTTTATCGAATTCTGATAATCGATCGTCAGGTGTACGCTTGGAAAACCGTGGACTTTGAGTTTGAGAGTGATACGGCTCGCCAGAAAGCGATTTACGAGGGTAAATTCATTCCCGAAAACAATCTGCCGCTTGGCCTCGGAGTCTGGCACGACAAGGTCTTCCTAACTCTGCCAAAATGGAAGAGCGGAATCCCGGCGACTCTGGCTACGGTGCCGAGATATCCCAAAACCAAGAGCCCGAAACTTCGACCTTATCCAAGTTGGGGATGGCACAATGAGGGTTAGCAGTTTTTTGAATCCTATTTTTCAATTCCCTTCCTCTTTCTAGTATGTCCAATATTTTTCTGTTTTTTAATTTCAATTTATTTTTGAAATTATTTTAAAAAGTTCTTAAATTTTTATAATGGTAGAACATTTTTTTTAAAGGAGGTATTAACGAAAGTATGCAAATGAATTGTTCCTATTGAATTTTTTTTAATGATAGAAAGTATTTATCCAGCTTTTAGATATCTAGATTTCAATTAGTATTGCCGATATAATAAGCGAAAATATATATTTATAGTGAAATTTCAAACAATCTGAAATATATGTCACGTATTCATTAGCGTGTAAGGTTTAATTATTTACCATAAAAACAGAGGGTAATCGAACTTTTCACTGTATTATTTAATTATAATATCAGATATGAAACTTATACGTGAGTGAATTGGAGTCAAATAATAACCTAAAATTGATAATCACTTTTGAAGTATCTGTATTACATCAATATTTTACATTTCAAAATTAATATATTTGGTACAAAAGATTTATTCAGTCTTAACTCTAGGACACCACACTATCTGTATGAGACAAATACCCCACTCTAGAGTTACGCTAACCCCAGCATTTTAAATGGATGTAGCCTACTGTTTATTTATGGTACGGAAGTTTAAATTTTTTTCATTTCATCGTTCAAGTCCTGAAAAATGAAATTAACAACTAGAAAAAGTTCTCATATATAATTTAATGGAGAAAAATGTGATTGAAAAAGCAAAATTTTCAAAATACCAAGGTTGTAAAATTTTTCTGGGGTTTGAGGAATCCCTGTGTGGGGTCCTAGGGTTAAAAGTCATTTATTCACACCCCATTTAAACATAAGCCAAACAGTATCTCATTTGACTAGTAATTATCGCTAATACCTCCTTGAGTTTAGTAAAAATAACGTACGGATAATGTAATTATTGAGAATGTGAATTTTTAGGTACCTGTGGGGGTCTGACTTCGGTATTCAGAATTCAAGTCGACGAGTGCGATCGTCTGTGGGTTTTGGATTCAGGAACGATGAATCTGACGAGTAAGGCCTACCAGGCGTGTCCACCGTCGATTTATATATTCGACCTGCGAACGGACAGGCTTCTCCATCGTTATCAAATACCAGAAGAGCAGGTGAAGCAAGATTCTTTGTGGTCGAACCTGGTTGTTGACATACGGTACAACGAATGCGACTCAGCAGTGGCTTATCTCTCGGACGTCTGGCGTTTCGCGATGATCGTTTACAATCTAGCAAATAACACTTCCTACAGGCTTCAGCATCATTTCTTCTTGCCAGATCCCTTGTCTTCGAGATACCAGCTTCATGGAATTCATTTTCAATGGATGGATGGGATTTTCGGACTCTCATTGAGTCCGATTGACATCAACGACGACAGAACTCTCTTCTTTCACCCGATGTCGAGTTTCCGGGAATTCGCGGTTTCGACGACTGTATTTCGCGACAAGGAGACCGCCGAAGGAAATCCGGAGAGTTTCATGCCAATTGGGCGACCGAGGGCCAAAGATTTGGGACACTCTTCCGGTTCAGCGATCGATCGGAATGGCGTAATGTTCTTCAATATGGTAACCCGGGACTCTGTCTGGTGCTGGGACACTCGCAAGGAGTACATCCCTCAGAATCTAGGAGTCGTCGGTGTGAGCAACGTTTCTCTCATTTTTCCTAACGATCTTCGCGTCGACAATGAAGAAAACCAGAGCTTTTGGACGATATCGAACCGTCTACCGATGTATCTCTACGGACCTTGGAATCCCTACGACACCAATTTTCGCGTTTTTCGCGCAAGTGTCAAAGAAGCCGTCAAGAATACAGTTTGCGATCCTAATTACGTCGTGCCCGAGTCCGAGCAAGGCTACGAGGACGAAACTTGTTGAAAATGTGAAAGTTCTCACACAGCGAGATGCACCGAATCGTCCCCGTGCATACGAAAAACACACACTGTCCGATCAGGAATTTGTTTATACCAGCTGTGTGAAAGTATGTAACGTGTGAGAATTATCGTCGTTTTATCGCTGTGCTCGCTCACGAACGAGCTAGATTCTTGAGAAATCCGGCAAAGAAAGTTCTTTCTATCCTTTCACGTTGTGCGCGTGTCTCAAGATAAATTGCACCGAGAACAAACATACGTGCTTATTACGAAGGCTACTTGCGTATGCATTCATGCATTTACTTTTTCTTTTTTTTACCGTCGCGGCTCTAAATTTATTCTTTGTTACTTTACTTCGATCCGGAATGACGAACAATATTTCGACACGCCGGGAAAAAGTTTTTCTCCGTCTCTGCTTGTTTTCTCCAATATTGGATATTCGTTGGAAAAATGTTTTGTGAAACTTTATTTTCTTGTCATTAAAACGTCGACTATTTGTTTATGAGTGAAAACGTGATTATTTTTTACAGCAGCTATGAATTATCCGTGTACCGAGATTTTTCAATCTGTTATCAAATAATGTTATCGTTAGTTTTTTTTCAGAATCGTCGAAAATTATTGTTACATGGAACAATAAATTGATTGACTGAGCCTAATTAGTTTTGATTAATTTCAATGTGGAGCGTCACTCGAAAATTCGTCAAGCGAGTTGGAAGTACCGACGGAAATAACGTTATCAGAATGACTCGAATTACCAGGGGTGGAACATAAGCTGTCATAACTATCAAAAGTTGGATGAATTTTCGAGGGCTCATGAAGATTCTGATCGTTGCAGTCAAATGCTCCTGGCGAATTCTCGGTTATCGAAGCAACCTTCAGATCATCCGGAAGATTCGTGGCTTCTGAGTCAGCGGCTGGTTGAACGATGACGGGATAATCGTGCTTGTCACGAAGAGTCATTTCCTGCTCGGCAATTTCGTCGTTGGCTTCGATATTGGTCCAGCGGTTTTCGGAATTTAAAATTAGGGTTAACGCGTGACCAGCCGTGGCACTTTCCCAGCGTGGTCGACCAAAATAAAAACCCTGCGGATTCGTTATATCTTCGTTCAAGATTGGCAAAGTTCGCGGATCACTGGAAAGATTGGATAGTTGACTCGTCGATTCGGTTGGAATTTCCTCCAGACTCGAAGTTTCAGTTTCGCTCCCAGTTCCACAAAACTGTCTCGACGTCATGGTTGACCTTGTAACACAATCACGGAAGAGATTCATGACCGTTTTCATGACGCAAAAGCCTGGCAACATCGTCAAGTGTCGAATGTGCCTGTCAACTTCGTAATTATCTCGTTGATGACCGGAAGAAAGCAGTTCTCTCATCCAAAATTCCAGATGAGATCGTTCTTGTTCGCTCAGTATATCGACTATACATTTTTCTTCGCGATTCTTCTCAGATTCCACCTTCTTTCGATCGTTTTCCACATCAATCGATCGTTTACTCCCTTTGTTCCGAACTTCTTTATTTTCCGTTGCATTGTCAATTTGACGATTGTTGGATCGAGGATCTCGTGCTAAAAATGGGTTTATAATTTTTTATTGCATTCTACATAAGTAGAAAACATGAAATAATTAAGAGTTGCGGCAGCGACTCGAGGTAAGTACATTTACAGCCGAGAGCGGCTGCGACTCTTAATATCTGTAAATTCAATTTTTAACCTATTTTGACCAATCCAAATGTTCAATAATTACTATTAATTTCACTATAGAATTGGGGAAAACTCTTTACAGCCTAGTATTTTAAATTTTTTTTTCTCTTTCCAATATAAAATAAGTCGGGGGCGTACAATGTACGCATCATTACGAACCACATGCTGAAATTTTAATTTTGTCGAAATTTTTTGCAATCATTTGTTTTTTTTCGCAACCGTCCCCTCATGAAGTTTTCTCTTTGTCAAACTATGAATTTAGATGATAACTGATGATAACTGTTTAATGTTTGATGTTACGATATATGGAAGACATAAGAAACAAATTCTACATCATCTTTTGGGCGTGTAAAAGAATCATGGATAAGACCTGAGGGTTATAATCCAGAACCTTACTGTGGTTGTACAGTGCAATATTAAAACCGAGACTGCTGTATGCTGCAGTTGCTTGGTGGCCTGCGATGGGGAAATTCTTCATCAGAAAACAACTAAAAAGCTTACAGGGTAGGCTATGACTGGGGGGATGAGAATCACTTCCACCGCAGTCTTAGAAGCGGTCTTTTGCCTTCTACTGCTCAATATCAGTGTAGTAGGGCAGGCCAAACTCATCGCATATAGATTAAGATGTATGGAGGGCTGGAAAATCACTGGGACGGGACACGCGGACTTAGAGCTTACTGATAAGCTCCTATTCTTCGTAAACCAAAATAAAATTCCTCGAAAATTCGAAATCATCAAGCACGTTAGGATTAAAATGACTACAAGAGAAGACTGGAGGGACCCCAACTATATGAACCATCCAAGGGCCAAAATGTAGTACACAGATGGGTCAGAAGCAAATGAACGATTTGGGGTGGGGGTCTTCAAACCCAAAACCAATCTAAAAATAACTATCCCGATGGGTGAGTTTGTCTCGATTTTCCAGTCCAAAGTATTAGCTATTCTCGAGAGTATGAGACAATGTCTGTCGAGGGAAATCAAGGGTAAAAAATATTCTGCTTTTCACCAACAGCAAAGCTGCTATTGAATCATTCTATCGTCTCCACGTCGATTCGTTGGTAGTTTAGGACTGCAGGCAGGCTCTTTTAGATTAGCTAAAAGAGGAACTAAAGACGCACTGTATCATCCATTGGTTAGTTCTCTTTGCTACTGGGAAGTCCCTCATTAAATGTGACCTAAAACAAGCGCACCTACATCTATGGAAAATAGGAGTAGGGTACAGATAGGCCAAGCTTTTTGTAGAAAAACTTCTGCCAAGTACAACGAGAGTACTACTCTCTATGAGCATAAGGAAACTGAGACTGGGCATAGGACTATAAACTAGACATAATGCCCTTAGGTCCTATCTCTTCAACCTTGGCTTGTATCATAACTATGCCGACTTTGCGAGGAAGAGAAGGAGAGCACTTATTGTATCAGTACATTATTCTAGCAATAGCTAGATTCAAAATCTGGGAATGCATGTTCTTAGCACTCTGGAAACTAAAAGAAAGCAGGAATACCAGCATATGCAACCTGGGTAAAGAGGCCGAGGTGGAAGCCTGGCTGGCAGATGCTTAAACACAAGTGGGATTGCACAATAGAATCTTTAGGATCTAGGTGCTTTTAAATCGGAATCCCAGTGATCCTGTGCACTATTCGTACTACTACTATTACTGCTACTACTATTACCATTACTACTATTACTACTACAACTATTACTACTATGATGGCGCATCACCTTTTTTACTCCTCCCCCCCCCCCTCGCTGAATCTTGAGTGTGCTTTGAACAATTATGTGATATAAAGTTTAAAAAACTGGGGAGCAAGTGGAATCTGACTATTTCCTAGTTTTAGGGATGTATGAGCGATGTTATGAAAAATTTGATAAATTTTTGATATTTTGTTTTTAAGGAGATATTAGCGATACTTACTAGTTAAATGAGAAACTGTTTGGCTTATTTTTAAATGAGGCGTTTACAAATTTAATATCAAAAATTTACTTTTTGCCGGGATTATCTGTCCCATACATCCTTAAATATTTTTCAGCTTATATGGTCATGTACCTTCATTATAATTATAATTAGGGTATTTTCTAAATATAAAATCATATAAAAAAATTATCAGCCTGATTTTAGCAGGAGACTCTCTGTCCAATAATTACCATCAATCCTACTTGTCTCAAAGCCCTCCGATGAATAACTGTTCCAGCACATTTCTACAGCGCTCGAGCCCAATAAATGGTTGCTCCGATCCAATACGGTAGGTTGCTTTATTTTAGTCTCAGATTCGGTGAGAGTTTCCCCGGAGGACACTCGACTGATCTCGCCACCTGTCAGTTCGAATTCTCGAAGATATTCGTCGCCGTAATCGAGTTCATTGCTCGATTGATTTCTAAACGTCTCGTTCACGTACGTAAACATCACAGTTTTCACCATTTCCTCGACGATTCGAGTGAGATAATCCGAGAAAGAATAAAGTTCGCTCGATCCCGGGCCTAGATGGAAACCCTGGATTGCATTTTCAGAATTTGAAACAAATGCGCTCTGCAGAAGTGTCACCGTGTCCGTGTCGTCCACGATATCCTGGAGAAAATTTTCGCCCGTCCACTCAGACCTTTCCACGCTCGACCATAAGTCGTTTTCGCTCGAGTGACTTTCACGAAATCGCCAATCGGTGTTCAATAATGCTTCTCGTATACTGGAAATATCGTATCTCTTTTCCAAATTTATTTCATTTCGATTATTTTTCACTTCCGCGGTTTCGTTAATCGGAAGCTCTCCCTCCTTGGAAGATGATTTTTTTCCCAAGAAATCATTATTCTCTAAAAAGGGACTTCTCAATGAAGTAGCATCGTCGAATATAATTCTTTCATCTTTGCAAGTTTTTTCGAGATCGGTATTTCGATATAGGCAGTCGATCCTTCTTCCTGTTTGTTCCGATGCATATTGAGAGTTTTGAAATTTTTCGGGTTTTCCATATTTCAACATTTCGCCTATATTTTCAGTGTCAGTCGACAGGTTGTCAGGTTTGTATCGATGTTTGTTGCCAGCCGAGAAAGCGAGGGAAATCGAGTTCTCCAGGGCTCTAAGATGGGCATCGAAACCGTCAAGCTTTGGCATCACGTCTCGAGGCCTCGACCTAATATGGCTATTTGATGGCTTAGGGATACTAAAAGCCTGCAGGCTAATCGGACTCGCGATCGACGATCTCCTTTTTTTCATTTCCATCTCACGCTTGTCTTCCAACAAGGTTAACCTGTTGTACATTTTCAGAGCTCTCATTTCTAGAGCTTCGCGAGATTCGGGTCTTTCCACTCGTCTCCTCATTTTCGAAGGTCTGCCATTTGGTTTCTTGACTCTCGACAGAAAATTTTGTACATTTGAATACTTTTTGATTAAACATTGCGGCGATGCTTTTTTTATTGTCCGTTCTTCTTCGACCTTTTCGGACTCAGGATTGCTTTTCAAAAAATTAATTTTTTCACGAGAAACCTCCGATGTGTTTGTCGAAAATTCCCTTGGAATCGTTTCTACGTTAGCTAACGAGTTGCTCGAATGCTCGCTGTAGTTCAATTCAGTGGGAATTACTTCAGTATCCTCATTGGAAATATTTTCGATACTTTCATTCGTATTTTCACGAGTTTGGAAGACAACACCGTCGACTCTGTAGAGAAACTGATGATTTCTGTTCTCCAAATATTCCAGATATGCAGAATCATTTTTTTGTTTCGACTTTTCTTCCGTCAAAAATGTGTGAATGAGCAACTGTATAAGCATCGAGTCTGAGCAGGCTTGCAGCGAATTGAAAATCTTTGGAACCGCGATCGTGGATAATTTCTTTGAGATCTTAGCTTTTTTGCCAACTTTCTTTTTAATGGAGTTGATGTCCTTGAAATAGGTCGATGTTTCAAGGAGTCTAGTTTCATTTCTCGATGACTCGGAAGAACGATTCATTTCGACGATAGCCACATTCGAGTCCTGTTCTTCGTCGTCACGATTTTCAACCAAGAAACTTCCGAGATTGCTATCCAGAATAGAAGTTCCTGAGCTCTCTGATTCCTCGTCCTTGCCTCGCTCGCAAATGCAGGTCGATAATGGATTTTTAAAATACATTTTCTGCTCTCTCGGAGCTTCTAATTTTTTTTTGTCCCGTGAATCGGAAGGCTCATTGTTACGTAAATTTAGAACTTTGTCATTCGATAAAGTATACGAGGGTGAACTATTTTTCTCGCTTCTTCTTTTCGTTTCCGTCAAATTTTTCTCCTCTATCATTACAGGATTTGACATTCTCGGAGTCCGGTTGGCCAGTGCAATTCTTGTCCGAAAGGTGCTCAAGTCATATGGGCCGATCGAGGAAATGTTTCGGTCGAGCTTCGTGGATGTCAAGTCGGCGATTATTTTATCGATTTTTTCACTGTTCGTTCTACCAGGTGAGACTTCTTTTTCGAAACTTTTGCGGGCCTCGTTGATATCTTCGTCTGTCAAATCCAATATCCTCATCGCCTTTTCCGTCGGCGTCAGGGTCTCGTCGTCGAAAATCTCGAGATCAGAAACACGCGATTCGTCGGGTTCGACGAATTCGAGGCTGTCGAAGGATCGAAAAGTGACCAACGACTTGGTTCGTTTTTCCTGCTCGTCCTCAAAATCGAAGCTCGAGTACAGGGAAAATTCTGCCAGATTCGGCAAGCTCGCTGATCTTGGATACTGCTCGATGCTGGATTTGCCATCGGACAGCCCATTACCACGGATGTGTTCAACGACGAACGAAGCCCGCAATAATTCCTGCCGTTCGAGAAATTTCGCGAGCGCCTTTTTTCGTCGTTCGTTTTCACGCAGTTTCGTGCAAAATATATTTATCACGCACCAATAATAAACTGCTGGCACTAGAAATTAAAAGTAAATCTTGTCTTGATTATCAAAAAAAAAAAATTAAATCGAATCTTAAGGATGTACGAGCGATATTTTTAGAAATATTTTTAAAAATATGAAAATTTGATAAATTTTTTATATTTTCTTCTTAAGCATATAAAAAATGTTGTGCCTAATGTGAAATAGTTTTACTGAATGGCTAAAGAGTTATCCAACTCTAAAGTGGTAGAGATTTAACATTGCTTCTTATGGAGAATTCGTAAATTTGCACTAAATAAACATTTTTAAATATGAGATTCTTGTGAATTTATATATATATGTAATTCGTAGTATCGTTCATTTTTTATAGACATAATTTCAAAATTTTTTACTAAAATTTTTTTAATTTAATTATTTAAACAATAAAAACGTTTCAATTATTGTTAAAATATGCTTAAGTTGTTAATCGATAGTCAAAGTAAGACTCAAAAAAGTGACAACTTTTTAGCAAAAACCAGAGTCGAGATTTTTCAAATTTAATATCAAGAATATACTTTTTGATGGGGTTATCTGTCCCATACATCCTTAAAGCATTATTAAATAAATTTACACAATTTAATTTATTAACCTCGAGGTATTGTTCTAGCAATTATATACTCGATTACGAGTGCTCCTGATATCGATTTGTCCAGCCAAAAGAACAAAATTGTTATCAGTAAAATCAATTCGAGGATAAAATTGTCTACTGCGCTGAGTATCATCCATGGGAATAACAATCTTCCGCGACACCATGTCAGAATTGGATAAAAATTGGCAAGATACGTTATCGTATAGATATTTGCGATAAATATTCGTACAATAACGACCCAGGATAAAACTGGAAAAAGTTTGCAATAAAACAATAGTCATAGAGCTAAAAATATGGCTGTTGTCGAAATTTACTGAATTTTGTAATTTCGTTGAGTTTCTTGTTAGCTCGTATTGCTTCCACCTGGGACGTCCAACTCAATTCCCACCTTCTTAAACTGTTCACCTAGAAAAAAAAATACAATTTTTTACTCGATGCTTGATATATAAATTTTCACAGGATAAATGAAAAATTTGTGAATTTTCATCTTTGCACTGGTTTTTTTTTTAATTCGAGTTGATTGCGATTCATCGCATACTTGAAAACTCACCAGACCTAGCAGATTCATGACCAAAAGTTCTGTTTGAAAAGCGATTCCTGTGAGACGTCCGACTATTGTTGGCATAAGGAATTTTCAATTTTTCGTATTTATATACGATATGATTGGAAAAATTCTGGAACAGATTGTTTAAATCCACTGGAAAATTTTGACATCCGAAAAGACATATCGCGTACTCAACCTCGATGGAAAACAAGTAAACATCAAGCAATATCAGTTTTTATTCATAATTGTATCTGCTTTCACTTCTTTCGAATTTCAATAAATTTTTCTTCGAATAATTTGACAAATTGAATTGGTACGAGATATTTTTTACTTTTTTAAATTCAATTTTTAATATTTTTTCTTCGTATTAAGAATAATTTATTTGATAGAGGAATAAAAAGCTTTGAAGTATAATTGTCAAAATTAAATTGGTATGCGAAAGAAAAAAAATGGATTTTGTAAATATAATGTTTCTTCGATTTTAATTTAATTAGCGCTTTTTTGCGCTATTAAAAATCAATAAATAAAAAGGCGAATTTTGTAAAGACAATATTTTTTCGATTTTCATGTGATTAGCTTCTTTTAGCGTTATTTTTAAAAATAAAGTAGAATAAGCGAATTTATATACTGTTACTATAATAAGCACAGCCTTGTTTTGACATTTAAATTCTCATTGCTTATCTTCTAGTTACGAAGTTATCTTTATGTTCATTGGTATTTTTATGTTGATTGCATATCAATCGCTTGTATTGTGGGCACATGCAAATTTTTTCCATGCGTCCTCTTATCAATCATTTTAATCCAATTAATTGGGAATAATTGTATAAAATATTTGATAGAATATGACTCATGCACATATGGTGATGTTTGCTAATTAAAAAGTTTTACTATAATTTGCATATTTTCTTAATTTACTGAAGTATAAATTTCCAAGTCCGTCTGCTCTGACTCGATTCCAATATTTATCGAACGCTTGACTTACCGTGCCAATTTTAAACGATCTTCAACAAAATTTTGGAGACGAAAATAATTTTCAGGTGTGAATATTCTATTTTATTTTTATTTATTATTTGAAAATATTTTTAGTTTAGATTTATAATATGTTGGTTTTTTACTCGTTCAGATAAATATTTCATTCATTTATTTCTGTTAATTGTTACAGCAATACGTTTCAATAAAAAAAGAAAAATGACGGCTGTTCGTAGCACATTATTTCTCCTGTCATGTTTCATGACTTTGGCAATTGTTACCTGCAAAAATATGGTAAGTCATATTTCATTCAATTAATTATAATTAAACTACTTTATAGTTTTTCAATATACTATTAATACATGGACGTAATTCTGTTTTTGTTTTACGCGTAAAAGTTTCCAACTTATGTCGACCATATCGACAAACAATGTATGAGACGAGGACATCTAGCGGCTTGCGACGTAATGTATATTTTCTATACATTTGAAAGAAATACAATAAAAATGAACAAACCTATTTAATATTAAAAAATATTTAACAGAATATCAATTGGTCAAATGGGATAATGAACTGTCGGAACATAGCGTGCGCTGGACCATTACTTGGCCCTGATTCTTTTTTTCACAGGGCGATTTTTGTTGGATCAGCTGCTGATGGATCACGCTGTAGTCAGAGAAGAAATAAAGTAAGTATTCTAAATAAATGAGAATTTCCATTGGATAGTAGTGAAAACCGTTTTCTAAAAGTCTACGGTATTACTACTGTGACACTATTCACAAGTTTCTTATTGTGAAACTAAAGCTAAGAATCATTCATTCATAGGTTTTTTAAAAACTATGATTACTTTCTTTGATATAGTATATAAAGGTGGAATTAAATTTTAGATAACTTTATCATCTAGAAATCGAGATATTTGATATTGAAAATGACACCTTTTAACACAGACTCTTACGAAATGTTACAGTTTTTGAAAATAAATATTTCGATTTTTAGGCAGTGAATCCTTTTCACAGAAAATCATTAGAAGCATAATAAAATTACATTAAGTAATAAAGTCTAAATAAAAATTAATCAAATCTGTAAAAAAATAAAGATTTAATTTTAGAATAATGATTTGAGATAGAAGTTTCCTTCTCGTGTAAACTAAAGGTAAAATCATCGGTTGTATTATTTTTTCTATAGATTTTTTGAAAAAACTAGATGAAATTTTTTTGATATCGTACAAAGGTTGATGTAAATTTTCAAAAAGATTTGACATCTGAAAATCGGGATACTTAGAGTCAGGTTACATTATTTTATGTAAGATATCACAATTTTTAACACAGACTCTAATGAAAAGTTTCAAAAAGTTACTACTTAAAAAAAAACATCTCGATTTCTGAATGATTAAACTTTTTGATATTTTACATACCTTTGAGCAGCACATGCTAGAACATATGTGCAAATTCTATGTATAGAAATTCTATATGAGCTATTCCACACCATTTCGACCACTTTTAGATCTGAGCCCTTTCAATTTTGCTGAAACTTTTTTATCATTTTCTACTCTATTGAAAACCTCTCTGAGAATTTTTTCAGATTTGAATTTGAAAAAATTGAAAGTGGTCAACATAAAGAAAAACATTATTTTAATCTAAAAAGTTAAAAAAAAATTGAACGTTGTTTCACATAATTTTTTCTATTTTTTTTACAAAAACTACATCTAAAAACAAAGAAAATGAAGATTTTGCTCTATCATCTAATAGCAAAATCGAAAGGGGTCACGTTTAAAAGTGGTTGAAACGATGTGGTATAGTTTAAATATAGAAAACCGATTTTACGATGGAGCCATGATAGAGCTACCTCAATTTAAGATTTAGATTTAGATTAAGAATTTAATTTTTTTAATTAAATGTTTTCCGAAATATTATAAAGAGCACGGAATATTCAATGTTAAAAAAATTTTTATAGTAAAAATATATAATGTAGCTTTAAATGAAGAAATTGCTTGAAAATTGTACATTTTTCTGCAGTTATGTTATCACGGACAATGCATCAATTTGCCTCAAGGTTCTGCCATGCCGATCGAACTCGGCGAAAGTGATGTTGGCTTTGATTGTACCGACATTTCAAGGGCCTCATCTGGTCGTTCGGGATAAAAAGTGAAATTGCCCCTATATCGAACCACACGTTTTTAAATTATTTTCCTTTTTTTATTACTATAGAAAACTTATTTACAATGTGTTTTTTCGTTTGAAATGAAACTTGATTTGGCACTCTTATTATTAATTTATTCCCTTTTTGTTATTTCTTATTATATTAAGGTCGCAAAAATAGTACTTGCGTATTGTAAAAAATAAGACAAGTACATTTATATATTGCGTAATTGTTGAAGAAAAATCGATAAAAAATTATATGGCACAGCAACTTGTTGGGTTAATGTAGAAATGTCGTTGTTATGGTAATAACTTTAAACATGGCGTTAAAGCGTATCAAAAAAATTTTACGGTTTGTCAATCACTGTATCTCTACATTCATAGTTCTGATAACAGCTAACTTTGTGTGGTAGTGATTGCAAAAAAAAAAACAAATGATCGAAATAAATTTGATAAAATCAAAACATCGTCATGTAATTCTTAAGGCACCAAACCACTTTGACCACTTGAAAAAAAGGGTGCATTTTCTACTATTTTTTTGAGAAAACAATGAATGTTTTTTTTATGCTATAAAAATAATTTGCGGTGTACGTCGTTTCTAAACAGACGCTGTGACGAAGTTTCTGGTTGGTGGTTGACAGCAATTCAGCCATACGGTTCATCGTAAAAATACAAAAAAATGTATTTAAAAACTAGGTATATAGTTTTATGGTATCACGTGTATGAAATTTTCGTTATCTAAAAAATGGCGGAGCAGCGAATTTGTTTTTCATTTTCACCTAAAATTTTCATCATTTTTGAAAAAAAATTACAAGATGGCCCTTTATCAAAAAACTCCCACATGATGCCATAGATACTGGATTTACGAACATTTTCAGACTTAATTTATGCAAATCGGATGAACAGTTTTTTTTGGTAAGCTGTGAATCAGGTTGAAAAATGTAGTTTTGAGAAAAACGCGTTTAAGGAGATTGGATTGTTTCTCACGTGAAAATTATTTTTCAACTTTTTGTGCTAAAATTTGGCATACGTTGAGATCAATGTGATATCTAACTTGTGTAACTAAAGGTCTCCCTTGGGCCTTTAGTCCTTACTCTTATCTAGATTTTTTATTCATGAGTGAAGAATTTAAGTTTGAAATTTTGACTGTTCCTTCAAAGACCCAGTGTACGCACCAAGGGATAATAATCATGCGATTTATAACAAAATTAGCCTCTTATTTTTATAATTTTTGGTGCCCCTGTAATGCCTCCTCAAAGTATGGACCTTTGCTGGTGAACTACCTTAATATAACGATATTAACATTATTTGTAAAAATGTTACGTAGACTTTATAAAATAAATATCTCTGGGTGTACAACGTATGCTTCATGATATTTTTTATTTTCGTTGATTAAGTTGCAGAAGCGTTAATATACATATGTAAAACATTGATTTCATACATTTTTCGCACTCGTATTAGAAACTCAGAGTGACGATGAAAAATTCTTACAATGGATCCATAAGATCATCTATTGTGTATACAAGATGGCTCAGATCTTTTGTTTTTATGCATTTTTTAGTACGTTCTTTTATGGTGTTAGAGTGTTGTAAAAATGTACGAACACGTTCTCCAAGACAAGGGAACATGGTATTCTGAGTCGTGAAGAAAATCATGTGTTTTGAATCCATATATTTTTGAAAAAACTCATTGTACTTGGTGTTCGTTAAATCAATTTGTCCCTTCATGCAATTCAAAAATCTTGTGATGTCATTCGCCATGCAATTGTACATGGTTTCATCAAATGTTGCAATTACGTTGAGTCCGAACTTAGTAGTCTCATTCACGTTTGATGACACATATTCAAGAGGTCCTAGGTCAGTTGTAATACAATTGTTCTTGTCTATATCTTCATGGCGTTTGTTTATTAATTCTACAGCACGTTCAACACAGTCCTGATGCACTTTTTCGACTGATAGAGTATTGTCCTTGTTGTTTATTAAAGCCTAAGAAAAATTGTCATTAAATTAGAGTCTATTTGGATTACAGATCACAGTGCATTACAGTACTATTTTCCAGTTTTGTGATTAAAATAGTTCTATCGTTTTAACGTTTTCTTAGGAATTCATTAAAAATTTGCACAAACCGTCTTTGATATTACCTAAATGTGGTTATTTAATTTTAATGTGGTTGGTCTGCGATAGTCAAATCCAAAAGTTTCTTCTGTTTTTATGATGTTTTTTTGACATTCGAAGTTATTTACAAGCTTAAGTTTATTAAAAAAAGTTGCTAATTTATTAAAGAGCAACATAGTCTGAATTCAAGGTCGTCCAAGGTCAGAAGTACCTTTTATACTTAGTGTATAATTAACAAATTTTTTACGATAGATTTTTCTAAAAAAAATAAACAAAGTTTTTTCTATGTTATATAAAACTCTCTGTAAAATTTTACGATACTTCACCGTCTGGAATTGAAGCTATTTATTGTTGAAACTGTTATTTTAACACCTTAAGGAAAAAATACAAAAAAATGTGATATTTATCATAAAATATATCGACTTCCGTACGGTGTAACCTTCTAAAAGTTAGTACACACGTACATATGAGGTCAGAGAAAGATTAGGTAGTTATTTACTTTAGTACTTTTAGTAAAAATAATCATCAACGTGGTAATTATTAATTAATAATAATTAAATAATTAAGTAATAATAAAAATAAAAATAAATAAATTATTAATTAATTCATTATTACCATAGTTTACGCAAAGTTTTAACAAAATTTATCGACGCTCATTTTACAGACCAACCATTTCACCACGTAGAAATTAAGATATTTATTGTTAAAAATGATAATTTTCAATTCTAAATATCTTCAATTTTAGATGGCGATTTTTCTTTAAATTTAACGTAGCTCTGTATTGCACTTTATTAGTAATATTTTTTTCATGATTTTCATACGTACATAGCGAGTACAGATAACACTGAATAACCTTGAATTTTGAGTATGTTGTTCTTGAATTAGTCTGCGAAAACTTATCTTAAGAAACTTAAGCCCAAAATAAAGCCACATGGTACGGAGAAAAACTGAGATACACACTTCTTATTTGTCTGTACCAATATAACTATCGTAATGCATCAGAATTTGAAATTGTATTAAAATAATTAATTAAAAATTTTTCGTACCCTGATTTTTGCTACCCCATTTTCACGGATTTGTGCACTTGCTGCACGCGCAGTACTTCGGAACTCTTTCATACGTTTTGTTATTTCGTTGTTCATATTTTGACGCATGTCCTCCAATTTATGAGTTTGCAGAAGGAAACGATATTTCATTTCGTTACTGTCTTTGAAAAATTGTCGTCGTTCCTGTGCTGGATCCTACCCAATTATAAAATAGTTAAAATAATTTATTAAAAAAAAGCTAAACGTTACTTTTTTTAAACGAGAGTATTATTTATAATATTTATTGTAATTATTATTATTATTGATAATGTTTATTGTCAAGTATAATATTTGTTGTCTTAAAATATAATACTTAACGCATGGATGGTGACAGTCATCAGAGCGGTCGCAAAAATAATTAAAAGTTTCATGGCAGATGGGTTTTGTATTATCGGTACGTATAGAAAGAAGCAGAATTCTTACTCTCGTTCTCTAATGATTTTCCAAAGATATCATCCACATTATATACCCTTGTTCATTTACTTAATCGTAAAGTTAGTCAAAGCTTCATTTACACGGGAGCCGTTATCAGTTTGCGTCAGAAGTTTTTTTCAAATTTCTATTATTTACCCATTTATTCATCTACAATTTTTTTTAATCTTATCAGTGATCAAATGACATAAAATAATGCGCATTTGAATGATATCATAGTGAATTGAAAATATCAGTGTTGTTCAAATTTTTCCATTGCCTAGATTTTATTTATTTATTTTCAGTAAGGCGTTGTTGTCTATTAAGGTGTTTTGGTATAAACAACGAAATTATCGAAATTTGTTCAAATTTGGAGAGGATGTATATTCTTTGATATAAAATTCATAAATATTATTTTTTAGAATTTTCGTATAAATATATGTATTTTGAATATTGAATCATGATATAGCGATTTTTCAATATACTACAGTTATTATGTGTATAAGAACACAATTTTGACACTCAATTATTGGAAAACAATGTATGCGATTTTTTTCCCTAATTTATATAAATTTATTTAATGACAAAGAACGTTCGTTTTAATTCTCATCGCGTTCTTAACAAATTTCGATTTCCTACACTTTTAAAACATAAAACTACATTAATTTTTGGTAGTAGTACAGAAACATCTTAAATGACAAAGCTGACTTTACACGTGAGACCAAATATATCGTAAATTATACAAGGTAGAGTAATCAATGATCACTTGAATAATAACAATTTTGTTGAAGAAATACAAATATTTATTTTGAAGTTGTCATTGAGAAAAAAAGTTCGTTTGAATCAATTAAATATATTTAGTTGACCCGTAATTAGTTGATTTAATGCTACAATTGTAAAAATAATTAATTATTTTCTTCAGTAGATAAGCTATACATTTGTATGAAACAAATATTTGGTTCAGTAAAATTAGAGGCATCGAATAAAATGCCTGTTGAATGAATTCAGTGAAATATTTGAATGAAATAATTCATGATGCGATCAACTTGATGTACATTTGAATCGAATAATTCAAACACATAAATCAAGTTATGTCTTTCAACTCCATATTTAGTTCCTTTTAAGTATATTGCGGATTTTATTCAATGAAATAATTATTCCTTGATAAAATATGCCATATTTGAACGATATCCGTTGGACTTGACAAAATATCTCTTTAACAATACACTCAAATTGTTTGAAAATTTTACAAAGTGGATTTCTTGAAAATATGAATTAATTACTAATTAATTATTATATTTTACTTGCGGTCGCTAAAAAAATTAAAAATAATATTTGGATTGTAACAAAATTAAGCATAAAACTTCAAGATCACATTTTTGCTAAATAATTGTCAGATCGCACAGTAGGGTAATGAGTAGAGTGCTCGCTCTAGAAAATGTCGGTAGATAGGTATGCAGGTTCGAATCACAGCAGAACCGAAGAATTTTTTCCGGCACCATAGATAACGGAAGCAATCAGGAAGGATGCTGTGCTATCAAAAATGGCGAAAATCCGTAGCATAGTTGAGTAATAAATTATTTTATATTTTTCGCTAAAAAATATCTTTTTCCAGCAACTAAATTATATTTTTTTGAATCAACTAAAAAACTTGCGTTTCGCCGCCCGTGTCCGTCACTTTGCTTCGAGTCAAACGAAATTTAGTTGATTCAAACTAACTTTTTTCTCAGTGCAGAGTATAGTTAATTTTAGTCAAAAAGTAATATATTACAATGATAATAGCTAAAATTATTAATAGCTAAGCGTTTTTGTTATTAACAAATGAAGAGTGATCGACATTCTTGAAAAAGATTGACGTGTCGATAAAATAAAATGTTCACGTTTAAAGTAGGTCTATAGTATTATCGATTATTTAGGATTTTGTTGAAAATTGGTACGGTCCTTCTTTGATATGTTACAAATGTGCATACCAAATTTTAAGAGGTTTCACCACTTAGAAGTTGAGATATTTAGTGTTAAAAATTTCAATTTTTATTGCTCTTCCATAAGAGCTATACTGCGATTTTCAATCCTAAATATTTTGAAATCTAGATGGTGAACCTTCTTAAAATTTAGCATAGCTTTTTACTTCACTTCAAAGAAGCTTCCTCAATTTTTTTAAAATGAATTCTAAAATTATGATTTTTTTAATTTTTATAGTTACTTAACAAGTTTAGGTCACTTTGGATGATCTTGAATTTTAAGTATGTTGTTCTTGAAACAATTTTAAAAAAACTTTTCATAACCCGTCAGCGGTCGCGCTATGAGATTTTTTCTCACGCTATTTTTCAGGTATAGAAAAAATTTTTTCCCCGTTGAAATATTCCAGCCATGATTGTTTTCTACGCGTAAAATATATCAAATTAACCGTAAATAAAGTTAAATTGTCGTTTATTTAGTCTCGGGTGGAGAAAAATTTTTTTTCTCATCGGTTCGCGCAAAAGTGTGAGATTGTTTCTCATCGCACGACCAAAGTAAGTTGGTTATTATTTACCAGCTGATTTTAGTCATACTGGTTGATAAAGAGCGAATTGAACCTCTATCCCACAATGATTTCGACCTATATTACTCTTTTTTCGGTCTTTATGAGCGTATTTAGCGATAATTGCTATTATTTTAATAAATTTTGGCTAAATGCGGCCGACGCCGACATCTTACACGGGTGGACATATGAACACGGCTGTTTTATCATTCACATGTTCTACTGTACAACTATATATGTGAAAAATATAATTATAAAATCAACTTTTAGTATCGAATTGTATGCATATAATATTCACCTAAAATGTAAAGTAAAATTTAACAAAATCTAACATTTATTTTACGTATTTATATACGCAATCTCTCACTACGCGCCTGAAAAACGGTGGTAGCCGAGCGCGACCGCTGACGGGTTAATAAACTTAGCTCAAAAACCACATGGTATGGAGATAAATTGAAATAAACACTTTTTATTTGACTGTACCTATAGAACTACCTTAAAGTTATAAAAAATTTTCATCTGTGAATTTTTACTGAAAATATCTTACAATGTGTTAAAAGCTTAGTTGGCTCGTGGCAACACTTAGTTGGTTCGTATTGCCACGGGCCAACTAAGTTGACATATAGACGTTGACGTAAGTGGAAATTTATTTCGATTCGTTGAACTCATAAGAATTTTTCTTAATGTGATATTTGGCATTTTCTACTTTATTTAATTTTTGTATGTACATAAGAAAATATAAAACAAAAAAACACGATATGATTCAGTTACTTGTTAAATATTTGTAACTGGAACGGCTGGTCTTAGATTTATTCAAGAGGGTGATGACCTTAATGAAAACATATGTATGTATGTATGTACATAAGAAAATATAAAACAAAACACGATTTGATTCAATTACTTGTTAAATATTTGTAACTGGAATGGCTGGTCTTAGATTTATTCAAGAGGGTGGTGACCTTAATGAAAACAGAGTTCTCAATAAAATTTATAGCGATAATGATTTTATTAGCGTCGAATATGAAATTTTTATTCTCTACAGCTCTCGAGTTTTTATGTATTAAGGTAGTTCTATAGTTTTATGAATTTGTTGAAAATTGGTACAGCCATTCTTTGATACGTTATGCATATGCGTACCAAATTTTAAGAGGTTTCACCACGTAGAAATTGAGATATTTATTG
>JAPYYW010001604.1:0-31458 GCA_030522545.1 Cremastinae sp. A BG-2022a
TAATTTTTTTTTTCAAATTTTCGTGAAGTCAAGTTAAAACATTATGTAATAATGCTATATTTTTAATTTTATTAAATAAAATAATTTACTAGCAAAAAATAAATATTTAAAATGATCATTTTTTCATGTCTCTGACTACCCCTAACCCCTTAAAGAACGTTTATGCAAAATTTTAATAAAATCTGTCGACGCTTATTTTACCGACCAACCACCTTTTAAGATTACTTTTCCTTCTCTTGACCAAATCGACTTTATTGAGGGGGAATCTTAAAGTTTTTTATAAAACGAAACGAATGGCGCAGGAATCACGTCAATTAATTAATTTTTTTAAAAGTTTTTAAAAGCTCTTGAAGATTATTGAAAGAATGGAAAGGGGTATGTATATCTGTGTATGTATATCTGTTACGTCCTGGCTTAGTTTAAAAATTAAATTCAGTTTTTAAATTATAAAATCGTAACGTGCGAGCGAGTCGGTTCGCCGAAGTGCGAACTCGGCATAGGAGAGCCGCGCGGAAGCGAGTCCCACGCTGATAAGGCTTGCTGCGTCAGCCTTTAGGACTCGGAGACAAACTCTCCGCGCGCAACTTAGAATTATTTTATTCAGTGGTCTGAGGACACTTGTAAAAGCTAGGACGGCTCGTCACCGTTTCAGGGGCCCGAATCTTAGGGTCGGGACGCCCTGAAAATGAAAAACACAAAAATTGCGTATAATCAAATAAATCAGAAAATGTAAAACCGAAACAAGTTCACTGTGTCGCCGAAATTAAAAATAAATTTGTGAAATGTTTAATTTGTGGATATCCTTGGATTCCTATTTCGCCTCGTGACGCGTCCCGATCCCAAGCGAGCAGCTCACTCGCTCAAAACGAGACAACCTGAAACGTCGCTGACGATCTTAGGACGTCACATACCTTCAAAAATTTGCAAAAATTTTTGAATTTTTTTTTTCTCGATTTTAAGAGGCTATTCGTCGATCAGAAATTTCCCGTAGATAACGAAAATGTTACTTATTCGGGATGCAAAATCAATAATTCATGCCGAAAAATTGAAAAAACTGATTCGAAAATCAATTTTTGGCTCATTCAATATGAACTCTTGAATTTCGCCCCGAATAATTATCATTTTTGTTATCTACAGGAAATTTCCGATCGAATAGGGTATTAAAATCGAAATTAAAAAATTTCAAAAAATTTGGTGGGTAACATTGGGACCCGTGAAAATTTCAATTGGTCATATCTTTTCTTTCTCTTGATCGAATAAACTTAACTTGGGGTGATTCTTAAAATTTTTTGCAAAACGAAGCGAATGGCGCATCAGGAATTATGTTAATTCATCAATTATTTAAAGAGTTATCACATTTTGAATATTTTCGAAAAAAAATTGAGAGCGGTATTTAAATGGCCGCTTTTCCTTTTTGACAGTTTTGAATCGATTTTTTGCTGTGTTCTTCTAGGCACATACTTTATACAACTTCGCATTAATACGCTCTATTCCGATTAATCGATTAGAGACCTCATGTCTTTTTTAATATAGAATAAATTCCTTCTTAAAACTTTACCTCTACATCCGCGTTGCTCAGGTGCTCGATACCCGTGTGCAAATGAACCATGTTTGGATTGTGACTCAAATTGCGAAAGTCCCGACCCAATTTGTACTCCACTCTATCCTGCTCCTGAAGATTATCCGAGTTGTTCGAACGTTGCTCTCTCTCGTTATCTCTCTGAAAGAGGAGAAGTTTATTTCAATGGGAACAATTTATAATCTACAAAATAAAAATTCATTACGAATATCAGAGCAAAAAAGTGGGTGAATCAGTGCACACTATCCTCTTCCCGTTTCGCGGTAATTTCTTTTTTTTTCAATTTAACAAAATTAAATAACATTTTTTATAAACTGTGCTTATATTCAATAGATTAAACATTTATTTATTTTAAAGTGATATAGCAGTGAACTGTGTTTTTATTGTATTTCGCGGATCTCGAACAAAAATTCTTTATCAGATCGAGCAAAACAAAATGTGCGGTAAATTGAGTACTTTGGCAATAATTACCTCACAATCGGTGTCGCCCACGTGTTCCATATCAGGATGCATTGGTGTACGACGAAATTCCTTTTCACCTTTCCCCTCTACATCACTTTCCATGTAATTTTCTTGCTCCCTCTCGTCCCGATGGTTTCTGTCCATTGCGTGCTGAAAAACAATCATGAAATCTTATTATTATTTATTAAAAGAGATTATTTGATGAACGATAAAACAAATGAAGAACGCATGAAAAATACAATATGACCCGTATTTATATGTATTATGAAAATAATAATCGCGAAGGTCCGCGATGACACGTGATAGGAAAAAAGTATGCATGTACGTATAGTATATGGTGGGCGTTACGGAATCTCGGAAAAGCGAGAAGAGGAACTCTTTTCGAAGCGACGACGAAAGGTCACACGGAGCGAGTTCGGTACGCGAGTTTTAATCAAATTAGTACAATATCGAAAGAGGCTCCATTCGCGCGCGTCTCTTACGGTAATAAAGTCTACGAAATATTTCATCATCCGTCGTTTATATTTATCCATAAAAATAATGTAAAACAATGATTGATTAAACGATATCATTGAGAGCGAGTGTAGAAATTTGGAAAAAAACATAAACTGGATGAGTAATCTCATAAAAGAATAAAGTATTTGACCGATTGGGAAAAAGAAGACGAAAGTGCTGTGGATGCGAATAAAGGATGTTTACATAGAACGAAAAAGCAATTCGAAGCGAGAGAGCAGGTGGACGGCGGGGAGGTTAGGTTCGTCGAAGCCTTCGAGACTCGAAATCCCGTCACGCGATTAGAATTGTTCTCATCGGAGACTTGCGGTAAGTATGAGTGCTGCTGGCCAGCAGGCTCTGCTCTGTGGCTGATGCGCGCGTACACACAGAGCGCATTAACTTTGTGTGTGTGTGTGTGAAGAAGGAAGGAACGCACGCACACGGAGAGAGAGAGAGAGAGCTCGCGGCAACCTGAGAGACAGCAGGTGAACGTGAACGCGGCCAAGAGAGCCACGGCCACGGGCCACTGGCCATCGGCCCATTCTCCTCGCCACATACACGCTCTCTCAGCGGCGGTCCACACTATACATATAATATCTATGTACCAGAGGGCACAGCAGAGTCCGCTTTTCACGGTGGTGTGCTCGCCGCCTCTATACACACGGAGGAGGAAAAATGTGTAAGGTGCCTCCGAACGACGGCTCGCACGGGGGTCACCTCTCTTTCACTTTGAAAGCCACACACCGCTGCGGGAGCGCCTATTCAACATGCATTTATCCTCAGATGAGCGCTCCTCGGACGCATTCTCA
Source organism: Cremastinae sp. A BG-2022a (assembly GCA_030522545.1). Taxonomy (NCBI): domain Eukaryota; kingdom Metazoa; phylum Arthropoda; class Insecta; order Hymenoptera; family Ichneumonidae; species Cremastinae sp. A BG-2022a. The sequence continues at coordinate 3,346 of JAPYYW010001604.1, forward strand.
CCATTCGATCTAGTATTCTCCCGTTAAATGTGAAATAATCGAGAGAGAGAGAGAGAAAAGGATCTGCATCTTTCGGCGGTTCTCCGCATACCCCCCCTCCCCGCCGTGTACAAGGCCGATTACTTTATCGGCCGAGTACCGCGCAAGGTCAGCGCACAGAGAATCATGTTCCGTTCACGTTCCTCTCCTTTTTTTTTCTCTTTCATCAAAAAACCCACACAGGATCCGCGGCGAGCGCGCACAGATAAATATCCACATTTGTAGGCGACCCTGATGCTGCGATTTGAAACGAACAAAATGGCCGCACGGCAGTTCCAGTCTACAGCAACATGTATTGAGACACTTTATTATAGAACAATTAACGGATCTTTATTCTTTTTTTTCAATCAATCATGAAATAATGTATCAAAAAATACAATCCAACGACACAATAATGGACATGGCCGCACCAGCGCCTCCGTCGGCCATTTTTATTTTCGCTGTATGTATATAGCGAAAAGTTGAGAAAAGACAATACTAATTATTGTCAAATAGACTCAAAGTGTGTTGGCAACGATTGGGAAAATAGAGCGACGGAACGATGAAATGCCTCGAATAAAGAATGAACGATGAAACAATAACGTGAATGCTATTCTGGACGAGAATTGACGCGCGCATAAAAATGTAAATACGCGCCTGTGGTATCGCTGCAATCAGTATAAGAATCGTGAGAGTGATAAACGGAAGAAAAGTTATTCGAGTCGTGTGCGTGAGATTAATGAGCGCACTTGAATGCGGGGGGTTCGTCGACTTTAGCCGCAACCGGATACGATTTGAGACGAAAAGGTGCGCAGCGAGCGTGAAAATTAGCGGGACGCGCGTGTAAGATCGGTCGGATCGATTCGCAAATAATCATCGGTAGAGCCGCGGGACACGTTTGCGAGATGAATTGTATAATGAAGGTGGGGGGGGGGGGAGAGGCGGCGCGCGGTGCGCGTGGCCCATGCAATAACAAAAATGAAAAGAGCTTGTGCGTATAACGCGCTCGAACGAAATAACGGCTCGGCTCTGGATCATACATGAGGAATTATATAAAACGAGAATCGAGACGCTGGGCGTGTTCACGAAGACGCTAAACGCGTATCGGTGCGTCTCACCTAAAAAACGGTTAAATATATAATAATGTAGGTGATAAAGCGTATATTATATGTTGGAGACGTGCGCGTATCGGTTGAACTTTTAGCCTCTCTGGCCTGAAATCCGTGGCAACGCGATGAGGAAAAAAGGAGAGCGACTCGCGAGGTGAGATACCAGTGGAATGTCGATAATACCTGCGAGCGATACGCGTATACGTGTATGTCGAGCGCGATTCACGGGAGCACGAGATACGAGAATTGTGTCTATATAGACATCTCGTTAATAAACAACACAGGCACACACGCACGGACGGGCTTATGTTGGGAGAGACTGTACGACAATAAAAAATGTGTACAAGTAGAACACTTGTTGGTGCTCATCATCACCAAAGTTCGTAACCTTTGTACACACCATCGTTTTTTTTTCTCTCCGTCTCTCTGGTTTTCCTTTACCTCAGCATTATCCCCTTCTCCGTACGGATTTGGAACGAGCTCGGCGAGCCCCGGCACGCACTGCACCACCGCCTCAAAAAAACAGCAACCACGGAGCACACACTGAAGAAAAGGGTACACCGACGCGTCGCGCCGCCGAGAAAAGAGCGGATAATTTTTCGGTAAACGAAACAAATGTTTTGTACTTGTTTTATGTGGGTAGGTGGGTGGGTGTACGCGCGCGCGCGCGCGTGCGGCCGGAGAGTTTTGTGTTTCTGGACGATAAAAGGTGTGGGACCGGAGTTGAGGACGATACGAACGAGTTTCGCTCGTGCGAGACCCCGCACGACTGCTCGCGGTGCTACACTGCTGCGAGGAGAACGGACCGCGAGCGCGCACTGGTGCTGCCACCTAAACGCCCCCACAAAACTCTCGCAATATGTAAGGTGTTCCATTCGGATTCCTTCAAGTTCTTCACCTCGCGCGCACGAGATCTTTCTCTCTCTCGCGTCGAGATTTACCTGTTGAGCGTCGCGGGATTGAGGCAACAAAATAAATATGTAATCAGTTCACGCTATCTTCATTTCTCGCTTGTAACGTGTTTAATATAATTAATTATCCAAGCACACGTTGATAACAATAAAACCAGATAATAAAAATTGGCAATGGCCACCGGCGCGGTACCTACAAACAAATCGTCGTACTAAAAAAATGGCGCGCGATGTCAATTCGAAATGCTCCGCGCTGCGCGAAAGTCTTTCGCGTTTTAAGAAAATAATGCTCGCTACAAAAGCAACAGGAATACAAAAACATCATTGTACGTTTTTTATCCGATGTGTCAGATCTGCTTCAATTATAAAGAAAATTATTTTAGTTCCGAGACGTTGAATTTTCTCCACAGGAATGAAATATATTGTAAATCATCAAGTATATAGATCTCCTTATTATAGTATTGCGTGGTAGCAGTCGTGTTACGTTTTTTTATCCTTTTTAATGAAAAAACACATTATCCGTTGTTGGTATTATATGTATGTACATGAACACGATATTTCTCGCAATATTTTCGTGAATTGGACCTTTCTCTCTTTGCAATTATTCATATATATATATTTATATTTATAACATAGGTACGTTCAATCGTAAAATTAGCGAAAATTACGCACGGTACACCTAACGATTGATTATTATCGTAAAGAGTCACTACAATAGATTTTTTTTCCTTGTGATCACACGCACATGTCGCGTATACCTCGCGAATCAAGATTTCTAACGATTATAGATACAGACGAATATATACGTGCATTTTTGCAGATTCGCTCGCAAAGGCACGTGTCCAAGCATCTTTCAGAAATCCGAGATTTGTACGCTATTGAAATTCAGTGAAAAATATTTGTACATGGGAGACGCGCGACTCAAGCCCAGGTTCTTTTCTCTGTCATGTGCTTCTTTTTTTTTTTTTAATTAGCCTTAAAATTTTTGCCTCGTAAAGCGAGTGATTTTTCTCAGTTTTTTTTCTTTGTTCTAGGATCACACGTGCCTCAGGAGAAAAAAGTTTGTTTAGTCGCTTGAAATTTTCGATTGTCCCCCCCACCCCCCGGCCCGATTTGAATCATTTGTTCCGTGAAATAGTCTCTCGAAAATAATCAGCTCATCACTGCTCATCATTTATCGTTACAATTTGCTGACGCCGAGAAGCGTTCCCCATCCTGACGTGCGACAATTCTTTCTTCTCTCTCTCTCTCGTTTCTTTACGCGATGACGCGATCGAAAATTATGGAGCCACATAAACAATTTGCTAAATTCGTTTTGTTGATTCCAATGTGTAGGTACTTTTGACAAGAATGTATCCAACTAGCCAAGATTTCTGGTACATGTCAATTTTATATCTAGTACCTAATCGTCGAACAGGTCAGCGTTTCACTTTGGGCAAAACTGAAAGTGAAGATAAAAAAGAGAATGAGCAAAATAATTAAGATGATTGGTAGCAAATGGAGAAAATGGAGTCAACTTACTTGTAAGTGTAATTGCTGGTTCATGAGATTGCTCCCAAATACTTCTTGACTGGCAAAAACCATATATAGAAAACCATCCGCATCTTTTTCTTGCTGATAAAGCTGAGCCATGGTCGTACTCCCGCTGGCCATACTTCGCTGATTAACCAGCACAAAGAAAGCCTGAGTGGGGTGCAGTTGAAGCTTGCGTCTGTATATTTTGAAGTAACATGAGAAAAATCGATTTTCTTATCAGTGGCGAGAAAGCACTGCAGGAAACAAAACCTTATGATTTTGATGAGCTCTGCAACAGTCAGATGATCCGGCACAAGAAATTTAGATTTATCTAGCACAGGCAATTGTTTCTCCCCGTAGTATCGTTCGACGATTATTGGAATTTTATTGGGATGTCGTTCACGTATTAATTCGACATCGGCGACACGTTGAGCTTCGCGAGACGATGACATTTGGAGAGAAGAAAAAAAAAATTACTCCTCCGTGCTCGACTCCGATTAGTGTTGCGGGTAACAGACTATTTTCGTGTTTATACTCACCAAAAGAACGCTTTTCCTTGAACGTTTTGTTGGAATTCAAGCTCATTTCGGTTAAACGGATGTAATCCGTTCGAAGCAAGTAGCACTTGGATCGCGTTTTCGGCGTAGTACTTAATCGCACTCCGTCAAATCGCTGTTGGCGTTTTACAATATATCAGCAACGTAATAGTTTCTCCTCGAGGAAAATAGTCGGCTGCTGACGCACAAGTGCAAATCTCGTTTACGCGACACAATGTCCGTGATCAGCTGATTTTGCGAGCGATGTTACCAGCACGAAACAAAAGTGCGAACCCCCCGTGTTATTCTATCGCGCGACAACCAAACTATCGAGGTATACCTCGTCCGAATCAAAATAAAAACGGTGACTGATGTGTCTATACATATATGTTTAGAGAACGGCTGCTCTGCCAAGCGTTTCCCTCCTTATTCTGACCCGAGATTTACGAGTCCACTACGTATGTACATACATACATACATACACAGTGGGGATTTATTTTTTCTTTGTTTCGCTAATTTTTGGCCTTTTCGACTGAACGCTAACGTCATCTGTCATGCAGTTTTTCAAAGCTCGAAACACACACACACATTCGTTGTTGTGTGGAGAGAACACGTTTTGGCCGACGGCAGAAAAGTATAAAATTAGAGCACGAAATATGTGTGTGAAAAGAATAAAGAAGAGCGCCACCAGAGCGCGAGTGAGAATAAATTTCTACTTCAAGAAATGCGATAGTGTGGGCGAATGCTAAAGTAGTGTCAGTATACAGCATGATAGAGTCGAAGGTGGAGTGGGAGAATAAATACATATACGCAGTGAATAGCGACGCTAGTGCCTCTAGCCACTGGAAAGTCAACTCCCGTGTGTCTTCTTCTGGCACGTTTCCATCACAAGAATCGTAGTTCTTCATTTCTTCTTGCTTCTTGGTTTTGAGCTCGTTGATGACAAACAGTCGATGTTATATAGCTTGATTTTCGCGTTCAGTATAAAATATAAAAAATAGACGCAAGGGAATAATAATATTCTCGCTTGGAAATGTCGGCCTCGATTGTCCCAAACGCGAAGCTCCAGGACGACATGAGTAGCATTCCATTAGCTGACGACGATCCACAGGGTAAGTAATTTTGGCCTACAACAGTACTACTCTCGTGTGAACATATCCAAGCACCCAATTATCACGACCCACTTTCCAATATCGTCAAATCTAACCAGTTAATCGCCAATTTTTTAGTCATTATACCAGAGGAAGACATTCCCGATAATGATTCGCACCTGTCAGATCCATTTGTTCGAGGACGTAGCATGGATTCTATCCCATCTACTTTCACAAATGGAAGTTGCAGTCCGAATAGTGAGTCATCTGAGCTTTCACCGATCATCCTTCTTTTCCACAACCAATTTGCATTGCCATCAATGCTAATTAAATAAATGATAAAAATTTAACATTACCTGACAGGCCTTGATCCTGACGCTAGTCCAGATGAACAGGAAGAGAAAGCAAGACTTATTTCACAAGTTCTCGAACTTCAAAATACTCTGGACGGTAATTTTTTATTTTTATAATCTACGAAATTATATGTAGATATTGTTCATTCTTTGTTTTTAAAAAATGTACATTTTCAGACTTGTCTCAAAGAGTTGACAGCGTCAAGGAAGAAAATCTTAAACTACGAAGTGAAAATCAAGTGCTTGGTCAATACATAGAAAACTTGATGTCTGCATCGAGCGTCTTTCAATCCACCAGTCCCAATTCTAAGAAAAAGTGAGCTTATTTTGACATTACGTGTAACAATCCAAATTTAAACAATGTGAGAAAAGCACAATAGATTTAATGCTTGGCAAGCGTTTGAGGTAAAAACTAGTCACTTTTACTTTTTTTTTAATCCATATTAAGAGTGCAAGGCATATTGAATAATGTGTAAATTAAATTGAATACATATATTCTTTTGGCTTTTCTCTATAAAAATCTCAGATCATAAAAACGAAAATGATTTAGCTTGATCATTACTTGAATATTCTATAACAGTGTAACACTGTCAGGTGAACCCTTCGAGTGCTTCGTTTTATCTTTGGCAACCAATATTATATTTATATGAATTTATTATTCAAATACGGGACTGTAGCATTTAAATATTATTTTTTGTATATTCCAATATTTGATTTTATTTTTTAAATGAAAAGTGTATATTTTAATTGCGATAGTGTGTAAATGATTAATATTAAAGGAAGATGATTATTGTTCATATGAAAAATGCATTGCTATACATTAAATCGTCAATGTACAATCTACAAACGTTAAATTTATAGAACCGCGAAAATGAGAAAATTGTCTCGAAATCTTGGCTCTTGGCATTCTTACGGTGTCGAGACGATAACTCTCGTAAAAACACAAGCTTTATGTACAATCATGAAAATTTAAGAAATATTGTCGAGTTTACTGTATTAAATATATAAACTTGTCAAAAACCAGTTTTATTTATTTTATCTATCATCCGCATATTCAATAAGATCACTACAAAAATACGTGAAATATGTGAGGATCATATTAAACATTTATTTTTCATTTTCTTTTCATATGATATATAAAATTGTACTTTTCTACATCATAATACATGTATCTTACAATATAGTACAGTTAGACTAATTCGCGAATTTCTTAATAATTAAAAAGTTGGAAAAACATAGTCCTGAATGGAATTTTTGAGAAACATTAATTAATACAATTAACATAATTTCTCGTATTAATATAGACTTACGAATGTTTTCTTTTTACGAAAAATTACATTCTTTTGATCGTACATACCGGAATCCGCTCTCTTTTCTCATAAATATCACAAATCTATATTACAACAAATATACACCAAGGCGAAGGGAGAGCCTGTGGCTCTCTCCTTCAAATACGTACAGTCTCGATCAACTGATCGAGAAACCTTAACGCTCCGCTGAATACCAAAGAAGAAACGTACAGCTTATTTACATTTTATTTTGTTCGTGGAAATATAAATTTTCCATCGCACGTAGATTGAAGAAATTTTACGCGTTCACTTTCCAATTCAGTGATAAACATTACAATGAGAAAAAATAGGATCAACTATACCTTAGAAAATATAGACATAACGCACTATATTCAAGTTAGTCGTTTGGAAATTCGTACCATCGTGGAAAGTATCTACACGCAGCTGAACTTGACACCTGAAGAAAGATATTAGCATTGATGAATTTGAAGGAAATCTTGAGGCTAGCAATTCTAGAATGTCATTTTTTTCGTACCATCGTCACTTGAATAACAATTGTGGCAGTGAAGCTTGTGATTTCGAACTCGCACGTCAGTCCCCATGAGTCCGTCGCCGAGTCTCACGTGGCAGACGCAACATTTGAAACACTCCATGTGGTAAAACAGTCGCAGGCTCTCGATTATCATAGCAGCTCCTCTACCTACAATTTACCATAAATTTTGTAAGTAGAACAATCGATCGTTGAGGGAAAACGAGACAAAAATACATTGCAATCGCTTACCCAATTCATCACCACAATGAGAGCACTTTTTCTTTCCGCTGACGCTCAGCATCTTCTCCTGTGAGTCTGTATTATTCGAAGCGGAATATTGCTGAACCTTCTGGTGTTGCAGCATCGCAACGTGTTGAGGCGATTGATGTTGCACCGAGGACAAGTGCTCGTGACTCGAGCTTTGCTCCAATCTGATGAAGAAAGAAACAATTTATTGCGTTTAAAATTGAAAAATCATGCTTTGAAAATGAAAATAAACCAAGATTTGTTACCGTCTACGTTGAGGTGGCGGAGGAGGCGGTGGTCTTTCCTGCGCTCTGTTTTGCACCCTCTGAGTCAAAGTCTGAATGATGGAATCCGGCAGAGGCTTTCCATCGGACCTCGAAGTTTGTGGCACGGCGCTGTACGGCACGGACGTTCCCGTCACGTGCTGTTGAGGTTTTCGCATGGCCGATCTTTGATTTTTTTCGCTGATTCTTCTCTGCTCCGCTTCCTGTAAAAAAATATCATTCGATTAATTTGTTCTACACACCGTTTCGACAAATAAGGCAAATATTTAATCACCTGAATCAACCAGTGCTGATAATTGTAGTCGAGAGCTCCTCGCGGAACGTCGCTTCTTCTTCGCTGGACCCACTCATCGCCTTTCACGATGCGAGGCCGAGGCGCCGCGCTCAGAGCTTGAAGGGTCTGCTTCGACATTTGTTGACCACCGTTGCTCGATAACGTATTCACGGAACCTCCACGAACGAGTCCCTCGCCCTCGACTTGTTGAGGAATCGAGTCCGCTGACGGGATTCTGCTATTTCTGTAACAATATGTTGCTATTTAACGAATATAATTTTTTGGGACTTTACGAGAATGAGCAAAAAATGACAAAAAGTCGAGATCGTTCAATCGTTTTCAGAGGAAAAAAAAACCTTTATCGGTCAATTATGTAAAGCTCGAAGCAGGAAATTAGCCATGTCCCAGAGAGCATTATTAGCTCGCGATAAATAGAATCGATTCAATGTTACTGTAGCATTCAAAAAATCGTAGGCGTGGCCGAGGTGACAATTACTTATTCGACTCTTGTATTTATAAATTTAAAGAGCAAAAAATTCCTTTCGTCTGCAATTGTCGGTATAACGTGCCAAATATCCGATTGTATTTTCTTTAAAAATTCTTTTAACGAATTTAATTTATCACCTGATGGTGACGTCTCGGTGCATTTGTTCGATGAGCCTCGAAGGTTTCGTCGGTGGTATTGGCGGCGGCGGCGGAGGTCTTCTTCTTTGGCCGTCTTGAAGCCAGAGATTCGGCATTGACGATCTATAATTCAACGGTGCAGCGGTATTGGAAATCGGCGGTTGGTATTTGCACCGAGACGAATTGTTGGCGGGGCTCGTCCCGTTCGTAACGTCCTGCAACGACTGCCACTGTTCTTGCAACTGCTCCGCTAGTTGCATTTGTCTCTGTTGACGATACGTGACGTTCGTTCTTCTACGCTTGAGCTCCTCTTGCTCTAGCTGCAGCAATTCACGCTCGACACGCAATACCTCCTACCAAACGAATAACATAGTCATTTAATTCATAGCGTAAAGATGGAATGACGAAAAGAAAATATTGTTACTCACTCCAGACGCGAATTCATCGTCGCTCCGATTATTCGATGTTATTTGCTGGAAAAAAATAGAAAAAGTTAAATGAATTTTTGAAATGTACAGTACTGAGAGATTGTAAAATATGGGGATAAATTTACCTCGCGATTGTTCATTTGATTTATTTCCATTGATCTGATGCGGCGACTGTCTTCCTGACGACGCACAGTCTCGGCTGCGATCCTTCTCTTATTTTCCTTCTCAATCTCCTCCTGTATTCTCAGTTCCTCGGCTTTTCTTCGTATACTCTCCTCTTCGCGAATTTTCTGCTCTTCGAGGCGTTTCGCCATTTCCAGAGCCCGTTTGGCAGCCTCGCGTTGTTGTTCCATCTGTTCGCGCAACGTTTCCTCCTCTTTCTGCCGTAAAATTTCCTCCTGACGACGGCGCAGCTCACTTTCCTGGGCTCGCTCGCGTTCCAGCTGCATTTTTTCCTCTTCGAGCTCGCGCAGCTTGTGTGCAAGTTTTTCCCCGATATCGCTGTCATTTCAAAATAATCTATTTTTTCTTTTCCTTACTCATCCCGAGAGCGTCCACGATATGTCGCTCTCGCTTGGCCGTTTCATTACGTGTGAACGTAGATAAGGTGTTTTTTTTTAAGTATAATTTATTAAAAATTACAGAGAAAATTACAGAATGCCAGAAATAAGGAAATGAGACAATAGATAAAGAATGGAGCTAAGAAAATGCAATTTTGTACGGAAAAGAGGTAGTAGAAGGAGAAATGAAAGAAAGTTCGTGTTGATGCTGAGTCTGTCTACCTGTTCTGCTCACGATTATTCCCGTATCGCCATTCTTCCTCCTTCTCGAGAACTTCGATTATCTCTCGCTCCTTCTTCGTGATCTCGTCCTCCTCGGATGACGTGACGCTCGCTCCGAAGGGCTCACTGCTCTGACGACTGTGCTCCGACATGTCCGGACTGACAGGCTGTTTCCTCCAATCTTCGGCGTGACCGAGCTCGACACCGGAGTCTCTCTCGTGACTCGAATCTCTCTCGTAATTACTGTCGGTATCGTAAGAACGACGATTTAGCTGCTCGACTCGTCTCTCCTCGGCCAGTATAGCCGCCATGTCCGGAGGTTTCGTCAGGCTCAACTCGCGCTCGAGATAATCATCGTTTATCTGTCGGTTAATTTCTTTCGTTAAAATCGACGCTCAAATGTTTCTTTTCACATAAGAAAATCACGAATCTCTCTTCATTAATTATCCCTTTATTTTCCCTCTTACCCCTTCAATCCCAAGGAAATCGGAACGTCTCGTTCTCAACTCTTTCTTTATTCTTCTCGTGGAATTGAGGCGTTTTAACGGCTCGATCGGCAAATTGTCCTCGTCGTCGCTGAGATCGGTCGGCGGTGGCGGAGGCTTTTCCTTCGGCGGCTCGACGCTCGTAGGAGGTCCCAGAGGGAACGTCAAGGCGGTTACAAGTTCCTCGTCGCTCGTCAAATTCAATTGAGGAATCTGGAGACAAAAAAAAAATAACCTCGTTGTACTCGCATTGAATTTATAAATTCACAAAATCTTATATATATCGAACCTGTTTTGTTTGCGAGTTCGAGTCGAATGCCAATTCGACTTTTTCCTTGCTCGGCAAATCGATGATTCTCGAGACGGACGAATCATCGTCGTTCGACGCTTGACGATTCGACGGAGGACATGATCTGGCCATTGGCACCGGTGGTGCAATCAATTCTGCTGACTCTTCGATCTGACTATCATAAATTATTCTCTGCGACTGCCTCGAATCCGCCGACATCGTCGAATCTTCCTCTCGGTCCAGCTGCTTCTCCGGGTTCGACGGCGGCTTCTCGTTTTCGCTCTCATCCACGATCGATTCCTGCGGTCAACAAGCGAAGATTAATGGCCCGGTCAACTCTCGTTTCTTTCGCACACATTACAATTTGTATCACAGAACGCAAAGCTCCAAAATTGGTAGTGAAAAATGAGAAGCGTCGAGGGAAGCTGGACAAGGTAACATTGTTTTATCTTCTCGTGGAATAAAAAATGTTGCGCAGCGGTACGTCAGGTAAAGGCAAACTCGTGTTGAGAACACAATGTGTCAGAAGGTAGAAAAAAAGCGTGTGACGCAATCATGCTCGCAGCGCAATCGCGAAACATTTTTAAGTGGTAAGCAAACATCGAGAGGTAAAGATAATGCCAAAAAAAGTTACACCGATCAAACATTCAATCACACTAATCTCTCACTAAATCGCTCAATATACAAGAAGGGGGGGGGGGGCTCGGTGAGAAGAAAAAACGTAAAGGTAAAACAAATCAGCTATCAACGATCGGACAATCTGCTCGTTTCTCACGAGTCCTTGAAATTTTTTCTCGAACAACTCACGCACGCATTTACGAAAAAGAAATACATTATTAACAGCAACATTTTTAAGTTCAAGCACGAGAAAAATTATGCATAAATCGTGAACGAGGAAATAGTGTAAAGAATTCATTTCTGCTTTAAAACGAATGAAATTGATATAAATTCTTGTCAATGGTGATAATATTGTTTAACACAATCAGGCTAAATAAAAAAACGCTGTGTTAGAAAATTATAAACAAAGCGCGATCCATCGACGCTGTCACGCATGCCTTTTCTTCTATTATTGCAAAAAATTTATTGAATTTGGTAATTACAACAGCAATGACAGTAATTCGTGCTACAACTGAAATCTCGACAAACCAACCTGCCTTTTTCTATCCGGACACGGTGACACGAGTGGACGTTTTTACACTAAAAAGACTGACTCTATGATCGAAAATGTGACAAAAAGTCACTGTAATCTTATCTGACTCCTCCACTCCTTTTTTTCCAATATATAAAAAAAATAAATTCAATTTTTCATCTTTTTCCAGGCAACTAAAAATTCGATACTAAAGAAAAAATTAATTATCGAATCGAGAGAGTGGCGTTTGTATATAATGAATTTTTGTTTTTTTTTTCTCTCCAACGCGCCGTTCGTTCGCGTCATCCCTCAATGATTTATGCATCGAATTAATTCCGAGAGACACTCATTGGAAATAAATAGACCGATATATTACACGAAAAAAAAAAAAAAAATTCCGAGAGCCATTTATCGGTCCGCGAAAAAGTTCGTGCACGTCCAGGCTGTCCAAATAAAATTCTGTATTTCATGAGAATGATAAAACCGATATCCTGAAATCAATCATCGTGTCATTCTACGTAGTCCAAGAAATATTTTTTCTCAAACGATGTGCTTGTTACAACGTGGAAAGAAAAAAATAATAATTCAATCATCGAGAATTGAAATATTGTGAATTTCGAGATAGACATTCCTCCAAAATGTTATGGTAATTAAAAAGAAAAAAAAATCACGAATGTTTTTCGTAGCTTCTTAGAAAAGGAGCGATGAAATGAAGAAAAATTAGAGGAGATAGGCGCGTTGGCAGGCGTTCAAAGTACGCGACAAAGATGTGGGTATCGCAGATACTCATATATTTTGTTCAAACGCAACGGGCGTTCTCGTAAATATTACAATAGCTGGCATAAGCCGAGCAAGGAAAGAAAAACTAGCCAAGTAAATGTTAATTTATCAAAGTACACCGGAGAGAAGTGTATCAATCCCGTCGTATCGGTTCAATGTTTTACGCTCTATTTACACGACCGTCGGTGTATCGTCAACGTTTCGTAATATCATGAATTTCCTCTACAGCCATTAAATCCCGTTTTCCATTACTCTCGAATTTCCTTCGATTGCCCTTATTCGTCCCGGGGTTCAACAAATTGCCTCTATATGTACAACAATCGTTTTCTCTCTCTCTCTCTCTCTCTCCCTCTCTTCGCGTATCACGATCTCAACACTTTCGCAAAGCTGAGCTGTCGCACTGTTCGTCGAGGAGTCTGACCTCGTCGGTGTTGTGCTCGCTGCCAACTCTGACGACGGTTACGAAAGGCGTGACCGGAGGGCTCGCGGTCAAATCGTCGTTCGAAATGACAACCTTCTCGCAGATCTCGACGATGGTGCGTCGCCTCTCGGCCATACTCTGCTTCTCCGTCGAGTCATCGTTGCTCTTCGTCGAGAATGGAATCTTTGAGCTCGGTGAACCCGGCGATTGCTTGGAAAATTTCGGCAGCGTCGAATTTCTCACCGGCGAGAGGCAAGAGCCTGAATTCGTCGCAGCGCTCGCTGAGACCTTAACGTTCAAATTTTTGCGAGGCAGGGGCGTTGGAATTTTCGAGAGTGGACGTTTCGCCGCGTCTTGAGTAGTACCGTTGGATTTTCGCGATCCGTTTTTCAGCTGATCCTCCGCATTATCGGTCTTGTTCTCGCCCCGCTGCTTGTTCTCGTGCTCCGGACTCGACTCCGCCGACAGCGTTCGCCTCGGTGGCACTCTCGGACTCTGATACACGATCGGACGTGACCAAGCCTCTCTCCCATCGTTCATCGTCGTATCTTCGTTAAAGCTACTCGATGACGAAGCAACGAGACTCGTCGCTTCTCTTAAATTTTTATTCGACAGTATCCCAGAAGCGGAAGAAGTAACAGCCGTATCCTAATGGAATAATTTCAAGCAGATGTTTATATACCCCTATTGGTTATTGAGCACCGTAACCAGAGGACATTCTCAAGAGGGGGGGGGGGGAAACATTCCAACTGCGAGTGGAGAACGAATCGCGTAAATTTCGATTTTTTTTAAAACTCCTTTCATATTTAATTTGATAAAGTACGAAAAAATTTCATGTCTTTTCGAGCAAAAAAAATCGAAAATTCAACGATTGTTCTGGGCTACTTTGGAACGTCCATTTAATACGAAGTACAGGGGTACGCGGAGTGAAGATATCGCGCGATGGATAGCCGAGCCGAGCGATACCGGAAGTTAGTAATCCGCAGTGTCGACAAGAGAATTATGCGAGACTAGTGAATCGACTTACCTCGTTATCAAGGGCTGTCATCACGTCGCGTTTCTGGCACTCGGTCGATTGAGGGATTTCTGCGGGCAGGACGAGGTCGCCGGACGTCTTCGAAGCGTCCTCGTGCGTCGTTCGTGACTCGGATGCGTTCGGGCTGAGCTCCTGTCGCTCGTCGATCGTTTCCGGATGGTGAACGAGTTCCTCGTCGACGGGCTCGTCAGCCTGGCTGACGGAGCAACTGACGTCGGCCGTATGAATTCCGGAATCCTCGCGATCGGTCAGGTCGTTCAAGAGCTCGGCGGACGAGCTCGAGGCCGGATATCTCGTCGTGTAATCGAGTTCCTCGAGGCTCTGGACGCGCTCGAAGTTGTTCTCGTGTCCTGATGAGGAGGCATCGGCGTCGAGAGAATCGAGACTGCGATGAAAAGGCGCTCGCGCGGCGACCTCTCGGTACTCCGAGTCCGGTGACGAACTTCGCTCGCTCATTGCCGCAGCGGGGAATTTATCGCTGGCTAGCAGCAGAGAATTCTTTCCATTTTCCATCCGAGAAGACGCCTCGTTGTTTCCGACGCGCTTCTCGCTCGCGTGATCCTTGGACGTCACGACGTTCTGAGGAGTCCCGGACGTCTCGGCGGCACTCGTCGACATCGGTGATTCCTTGGCACATTTGTCCGCGATTCTGTCCCGGCAGATCGGAATCTCATCGTCGGCGCTCGATTTACGGCTGGACACCTTGTTCGAGTTCTCCCGGTCGCTCGCTTGTTTCTCGAGGTGCGTCAGACGCTCTCGTATCGAACTCATGTCGCCTGACAGCCTGTTAACCGGTTTCACGCTTTCCTTCTCCGAAATCTCGCTCTCGGTGCTGTGCTTCTCAAGACTCGATATTCGTTTTTTAATCGACTTTGAGGGCGTCTGATCGATTCGAGCGTGACCACAGTTATTGTTTATATTATTGGTACGCGTCGTTTCTGTACTCTCCCTGGAGGCTCTCTCGAAGATTTCTCGTCTCTTGAGCACGTCCACTTTTACCACCGGATACTGACTCGAAATCTTCTCATCTTCGTTGTTGCAATTCGATTTTTCCTCGTTCACGTTCGACTTGAGCGCATCCCTCGTCGCTTCGAAATTTACGAGCGATCTGCGGGGTATATTTTGCGAGACTCTCGAGACGTAGCCGCGTATAGCACCCTCGTAAGTGTATTCCTCGGGCTCCGGCGAACTCGCTGTTGTTGCTGTGTTTGCAGAATCGTACTCCCGGGTCTCGTTGTCGTTTCGATTAAATTCGTTCCCGTAAATCGCCTTGCTCGTCGCGCTGCAGGGAACTGAATTGTTCGATGTTTCTTTACACGTCGAGTCATTTTCCGGCTGTTGTTGCGTCGCGGGCGACGCCGAGGGAAGGCTCGTCTCGTTCTTCGTCTCCGGCAGATTATTGTTCTCGCTCGTGTTATTCTCAATGTCTGATTGATTTTTTTCCATTTCACTGTCACGATCACTCTGAAAGAAAATAGTGCAAAATCGTATTTGTATTTAAACATATTTTAATGAAAATCTCTTAAATATTTCTATCGAAACTCTAATAATTAAATCAAAGTTGCTTATGCAACGATGTATCAATCTACGAGTCAGAATAGTCTATTATAAATAAATAAATAAATAAATAAGTACCATGACACTGTGCATGTCATCGTGAGTGTCGCCGCTGACGGAGCTCTTTCCACTGCTCGTACCGATGCCCAAGTCGCTAAGATCGTTCACGTCCTCCTCGTGATACATGGCCAAGCTCATGCTCAGTTTGCGACCTCGACTGCCGCGCTCTTCCATCATTTCCGAGAACGTTTTGCTCCGACGTCTCTGCCTATCGTGTTCCTCGAGTTCGAGCTTCTTTACCTCTACCACTCTTTCAATAATGTGCTCCTGACGCTTCCTTCTGCTGCTCTTCCAATTATCCAAATTCTGCAACAATACAATAAAACAACTTAACGACTGCACTTTATGGCTCCTTGTTATCTCAATATATAAACACAAAGGACAATTAATTTAACAACTGTGGGACGAAATTCATATTGAATAAGCCAAAAAAATGAACTTTTTATCAGTTATTTGAGTTTTTCAATATACATATTTTCTTGGATTGCGCCCCTAATAATTAACTTTTTCGTTAACTACGGGAAATTTCTGACCGAATAAGCTCTTAAAATCGAAAAACAAATTCAATCATTTTTACGAATTTACTCCTTTCCATTTTTTCAAAAATCTTTAAAAATCACCCCTAATAAAATAGATTTATTCTTCTCTTTTATTAGAAATAAAAGAAAAATAAAAGATATCGCTGACTGAAATTTGCATGGGTCCACGAGACCCAGTGTGACGACCCCACCTCCAAAAATTGGCAAAATTTTTTGAAATATTTTGTTCAATTTCACATGTAGTATATAAAAAAATGTACAAATAAATAAACCATAAATTACAATGATAATCCATTAATGTATTAAAAAGAATGCGCTGCATTATTGCAAATTGCGACATATAAAGTCAATATAATTATTTAGAAAAGGTGCGCTGTGCTTTTGTGAAAGATGGAACATTAGAAAAAATATTTACCGATTGCCAATCTTCCGGATCATCTCGAACTTCCTGCTTAATTTTCTTAGTCTCTTGAACTTTTTGCAATTGTTCCTGAGCACTCCGGTAAAGGGAGCACGGGCCCACCTTAACGAACTGCAGAGGATTCGTGGCTTGTTTCGGAGGAGTTTTCAGGGTCGTTTTCAACTTCGGAGGTTCGTGCGGTGTGACCTGAGAAATAAATATCAATTTTTTCATTAAATAATGAAAAATTTGTCTCGCTGACAATGTCATTGTTTTTCTGCTATTTTTCTATCAACGCGCGTAATGCGTGACACGAGGCAAAGTCTTGGCGAACAAAGGCGACGACGCGCAGGGTTATCGTATTGACGCAAAGCCAAGAAAAACTACAGTTACTCATATAGATTGCGACAAAATTAACACCGCCGGGTCAGGCTCGCGATAAATCGATCGATCGTCAAAGTCTCGTGGTGAAACCGTACAAGTCAGGCTTTTGCCGATGGCTTCTCTCCTCCCAGCGTTCCCCGAGACGAAAAAAAACGGGCGAAAAGATTTATTTATTCACGTTTGAATTATTTTACGTCTAAATTGAATATAATCACCAATTTGATGATATATTTAAGGTTTAAAAAATAATTATGACTCGATGCAAGACATTTACCAGGTATTAATACATCTTTTGTACATGGAAGCAAAAAGAAAATGGTTTAATTAAGGATGTGTGGGACAGACAATTCCAGCAAATAGTAAATTCTCGGCGTTAAATTCGCGGTATATAAAAATCAGACTCTGGCTTTTGCTCAAGAGTTGCCAATTTTTGAGTCTTAGTTTAACCTTCAATTGACAACTTGAGCATGTTTTATGAATAATACTGTCTATACAAAATAAACACTAAAACGAATATTAAAAAAAATCACAAGAAACTCATATTTTAACATTTGTATTCAGTTCGAATTTTCCATAAGACGCAAAGTTAAATCTCAGCAACTTTGGAGTTTGATAACTTTAAAACCATTCAGTAAGATTATTTCAAATTTGGCACAATATTTTTTCATATGCTTAAAAATGAAATATGAGAAATTTATCAATTTGTCATATTTAAGAAAATTCCGATGAAACATCGTTAATATAAATGAAACTCACGGTTCTATCGTTTCGCCGCTCTGTGGCGGCTATCTGGGAGGATGGCATTCTCGTTCTTCAATCCGACTCGTCCCGGCCAAGATCCTCCTCCTCTTCACTGTATCGCGATTCCTCCCAATTTCGGTCCCATCCTACGCTTCGATTCTGCAAAAAGGAAGCATCATACAAAAAACCACATTAATTATTTCATCTGTGTTACGGCAATAAAATGATAAATAATGATAAAAGTCAAAGTAATATAAATCTGAATTTATGTGAAATATAACAAGAATAGAGTTTTCGAAAATGAAAATCAAACACGAATTCGAACCATTATTTGTCCGTGATTCTATGAAATATAGTGAAAAAAGGGCGAGCAGAAAATTATCTCGAAAATAATAATGTCGATCGTGTTCGTTGGCTCGTATACTACATGCTAACTCGGTCGACCGAAACGCATTGCTTCCGTCTCCGCTTTGAAAAGAAAAAAAAAGAGCAAAAAAGTGGGTGCAGTGACGCCCACGAGTTGTTCGATCTCAACAAAACCTTATGTCATTTTTATTTCTTCATTTTTTAAAACATCCTTCACATACAGTAAATTTTATAAAAATCTGCTTCTGAAAATTCAAAATGAGTGATGTATTTTTCTCGTGTTTATAACATTAATAAAAAAAAAGGCGAGAGAATTTCAAATGCTCGAAAGTAGTCGATAAAGTGAGCAATTTCTCGGGAGACTTGAGCACAAATTCGAGCGTGAAACGTTTTAAATTCGCGGGACAAAATTATTCACAATTTCTCCTGGTTTCTATAAAAAGAAATAAAAAGAATCAGGCAAAAAAGGAATCAGATTCTGGAAGAATCCGCGAGAGATCGGAACCGAGGAGAAAAATTTCCATGAAGTAAAAATCGGCACACTTGCATTGTTATAAATAATAAATATGATCTCGAGATAAGTGATGAAAAATAGAGGAAAAGGAGAGCTGAAATAATAAAAATGTAGCTCGCGCCGTCAAGTGAAAAATTCGCCAATTCGTATTTTATCGCTCGTATCTCGATATACGGGGGAGTATAAACGAGGCGGGTGGAAGGGAAGGAAAATGAGACTAATATAATCGTCGTATCAATTTCCATTGGACGAGAAAGCGCGGAGCGATCCTCCGTTATATGTATGCCGGAATAAGTCAAGCGTGATGCAACTAAAATCGCGTGCATCGCCAATACCAGTCTTTACTTCCTGCTCCCATTTTCATAATAAAAATTAAATCATTCAAATCTCTTTTTCTATAACGAATTTTATCACCCAAACTTATTCGCCGAAAAAAAAAACAAAACAAAACAAAACACTAATCTTTTCAACCTCGATTCATTTATATACGCGCATCGAAAAAAAAGTTTTCATTTTTAGACCGCAATCCTGTAGAAATAAAATATGCGAATTCTTCGTCTCAAATTATCAGCTGTAACAATTTCTAATCAATCGTATTAAAAAAAATTGAATTTTGAAAATAATTTTATTTATGTTTTCAATAAATTTTACACTAAATTGATGTCAAGTTGTTTTTTCATTGACCGAACAATAAGACGTTTTGAATGCTTGAAAAAAATGTACGATGAAGAATGTTAATGACACGAGCGAGATAAATAGTAGTTTTGTTTGTCACATATTTCCAAGGGTTATTATACCCAGGTATAATATATATATAGAGATTCGTACGAAATAGTCGTATTATTTGCTCGTTCGTCACCGTTGGGTCATCGCAACTGTACATTCGAGTGCAGACACATTTGTGTGCTCGAGAATGCACGCGTACACGTATATTACGGGAATGCGGGATAAACGTAACCGGATCGAGAGAGAAATGCGAGCAGACGAGACGTAAGAACGTTTTGCTTCATCAGCCCGTGGATTAACGTTTTCCCATCTGTCCGACTGTCCGTCGCGTTCTCGCATCAGCCAAATCACAAATCCAACGACCAAGATCAATTACTTTCCACTAAATATTACCTATTTAACCTCTAATAACCTCGACATGATACGCTCTATGATAAAAGTTAGTTTTTTATGATAAAAATTGATGAAATTTTTTGTTTTTTCCTGCTAATTTTTCAATTTTTTTCCTGTTAGATAGAATATTAATTTACATTTTGAGTACACTTTTTAATGAATGACATTTGGTATTATTTTAAGAATAATAATACGAGCGACAACGTGGCCGCTTTTTAAAACGTGTTCGAGTGATATTTTGCTGTATTTATAGGCGCATATTTCATACAACTTGACATAATGCCCTCTATATATTCAAATTAATTCATTAGAGGTTTCATCTCCTTTTTAAATATAGAATACAACATCTGCGCACCGACATTTTTTAAAAAGTATTTTCAAACGATATTCTACATTGAAAACATTAAACTATTCACTTTACGTATAATTGAAAATTACACTGGAAGTGACACTCAATTGAATTTGTCGAATTGCAACGAAATGTTTTTCGATGACGAACTACCTGGCGAGACCCGACACGTCTTACCTCGACACTTTATACCGGCCTACTGATTCCAAATTGCATTATAAAACCGAACAATCAAGACCATGTTCGGTTTTTCGCTATAGACCTCGACCGATCAAGACCGATAGAAACAATGATCGGGGAATTAACGAAAATTAAAAAAAAAAAATTTTTTTCTCGTTACGCTCGACGAATTTTCTCTGTTTTTTTTCATGTTTATGATCCCCGAACTATTCAGGTATACATATTTGTCCAGGTATATTTGACATGTCTAATAGGAAATTGTGTTGCAAGTTTATTTCACACAAGCTAAAAAAATTATATGCATATGTATCCAGGAATACTCGGTATAAATAATAGAAAATTGTGTTGCAAATTCTTTTCACATAAGCTGAGAAAATGTAGTGTGTTCAAGGATCTCCAGCCTGATTTTTCAAGAATCGAAAATAGGAAAATTTCAAAA
This sequence comes from Cremastinae sp. A BG-2022a, assembly GCA_030522545.1. Lineage (NCBI taxonomy): Eukaryota > Metazoa > Arthropoda > Insecta > Hymenoptera > Ichneumonidae > Cremastinae sp. A BG-2022a. The sequence continues at coordinate 24,126 of JAPYYW010001604.1, forward strand.
TTCCAAGTGGCCATATATTTTCGTGTCCTCGGCGATATCGACTTCATTATAGGTAATTCCTGAAAATGTTTGCAAGACGAAATGAATTAACATCAAGATCATTATTTTCAAAGCAGCGCACATTGAATTGATCAAGGCATCGTGACTTTTTTAATATAGGAAGTGAAAAAATTGTGTCAACATTTTTTAAAATTTGCAACAACGTATAAAAGCCATAAATCAAATGTGCAATGTAAACTTGAACGTAATTTCACTGTTTTTTTATTCATTAATGTCTCCGTAAATTAAATTTTTATGGTCGCGAATCGAGACAAGATTTCAAGAAAAATTCGTCAATCGTTTCCTCAATATTTCATTGTGATGAGACGCATTATTTTTTCGAGGTGTAAAAAATGAGATAAAACGGAGTGACCGGTCTGAGAGATAATTTGTCGCGGGCTGCGAATAAACGACGCTAATTATAAGGATTATGACGCATCGTTATTATTCCCGCCGGGCGCAAACTTTTGAATTTGCATCGCGAGCACACGCTCTATTAACGAAATCCGTTCTGTCGAGATATTGAAACAACGAACGCGTATCTCCGCCGCGAGAAAGTTGGTTTATATAATTATAAACGGATATGCGCACATTTGCGTTTCTCGGTACGGATTCCTGAGATGAAAAAAAAGGTAGTTTGCACCTTGGACCGTTATAAAAGGTGTTTATATTGAACGATCAATTTTTCATTTTTATACAAAAGAATTAATAAAAATTAGAATAATACATTTTGGAAAAAAAAATCATTTGAAAAACTCATTTTTAAAACGTAAAAAACTGAAAAACAAAATTTTTTATACATAAGTTGTAAGTTTAACGTTCTACATTTGTTTTATACATACATATGTATATTCGTACATGTATCGTACATCGTACATAAATCGTGCATTAAATTTTCTAGGACACGAATGTAGTAAAGATAATTTATCGTGCTAATAAAACTTTTTTTGAGATTCGTGAAACGTTAAATTTCTCGATCTCGTACTCTTAATTTCTTTAAATTCCAGTGCTCGGTTGAATACCAAAAAGCGAATAAGAGACGAAAAAATTGAAGATTTTGAAGATTTGGAATGCGAAATTTTTACTCGTTTCCCAAAAGCGCCTTCTTAAATGTTATTAAACAGAGAGAGAGAGAGCAATTCTTTTCTAGAGTTAATTATGATGAGCCGCGAAATATTCGATTGTCTTTTGGCAGCGCGAATTCTAAAATTTCACGCTCCTACATTTTTCTTAACTCAACATAATTATATTTTTTTTGTAAATAAAAATCTCGAAAACTGAGAAAAAAATAAATAAAATTTGACAAAGTATAAAAGAATAAAAGTACAAATAGAATTATGTATAAAGTAATTCTATAATAAAAAAATTTAACAGAAGCGAGAAAAAAAATGTTTTTTCTAGATGAGAATTGGAAGAAAAAGGTTGAGCGGAGTCTGCCCTTTTTTGCAAAATAATTGCGTGAGCGCGGCGACGATTCTGTCCATGTAAGAGTAAAAGGAAGAGGATTGAAGGGAGGAAAGGGAGGGAGGGAGGGAGACGCCGCGGTGGCTAGGTCACGGTCGTGGGGCGATGGCCTCTCTCCTGTCCCTCCTCCCGCGAGTTACTTCTCCATGAGCGCGCCGTCACAGTCATTTTTTATTTTATTTTTATTTTTTCAACGTCTCAAGTGATGATAATATCCACGACATATATATTTTTAAGCCAGTACAACCGCAACAGTCCCGTTCAAAAATTACTCGACTTCAAGATTTTTTAATCTGGTTAGAATCTTCGTTTAATATTTTCAAGTATACATAAAATATTTATTTATCATTTTGTTTTTATTCCTCTTAAAATACATTTTATTGTTTCTTCGATTCGTTTTTAAGTTCTTGCAATTGGTTGGATTATGAACCAAACCCAAATTTATAATATCAGTGAATATTTTATTTTATGCAGATTAATACTTGATTAACTTATCAAAAAAAGTTTATAAAAATTAACTGGTTCGTTTTTTAATGGAAAAATTCTTGAAAGTTATTTTCATATGAGACGTTAAAACATAGCACAAGTTGAACATTGTCAAAATTTTAGCAGGGTACATTGTTGAAAGTATTCAAGAAAATTTTATGAAAAAAGAATTTGAAAAATATTTGAAAGTTAACCCCTCCCCCCGCTCCTCCTCCCCGACTTTTCAGCATCATCAATCAATATTTCGCATGTATAGAAAAGTTATATGAAAGAAGAGATAAAAAAAAAAAAAAATCGTCGATCTAAAATGATCGGCGACGACCTCGTTTTCAACGAAATGTGTCCCTCGCGATTATCGTCCGAGTCGCCGTCCGCACATCTGGATTTTCTTCTCGCCTGGACGATCGACGAGTCGGAGATGCTCCGCTAAACATCGGACCGAGATTAATCACGGACGAGTGACCGCTCGGAGTCGCGACGATCCGCCGCGACATCGATGCTAATTTCAATATTTCTTCATGTCGCCTCCGAGACGATGAATTTCGAGATGAGAGAGCGTGTTTTTACATTGGATATATTTAAATTGCCAACCGAGAGGCTGAATTTGGAGACTCCAGAATAACTTTAATCCCCTAAGTCAGACAAATTGGATATATTCGAATTTCATTTAATTTGTAGCAAATTTATAAATTTTCCATATAAATCACTCCTTATAAGGTGGGTTTACGCATTAATGAAATGTTGGCTATAATATCAAACATTTTCGATGGTCTTAAGGTAATTCTATAGTTTTATCGATTATTTAGGAATTTGTTGAAAATTATGGTATGGCCATTCTTTGATACGTTACGCATATGAGTACCAAATTTTAAGAGATTTCACCACGTAGAAATTGAGATATTTATTGTTAAAAATCCCAATTTTCAGTGCTCTCCCATAAGAGTCTGTGTTAAATATTGCCATTTTCAATCCTAAATATCTTGAACTCTAGATGGTGAACCATCTTAAAATTTTGCACATCTCTTTATTGTACTTGAAAGAAGCTTCCTTTGATTTAAAAAAAATCCTAAGGTTATATGAATTTTTAAATTTTCATACGTACGTAGCAAGTACAAGTCACCTTGGATGACCTTGAATTTTGAGTATGTTGTTCTTGAAACAATTTGCAACAACTTGGTATAGAGATAAATTGAAATAAAATTTTTAATTTGACAGTATCTATAGAACTATCTTAATCTCAAACCGGGAGGATGATCGAGATAAAACTGATTTAATTTCGAGAGTCATCGATATATGATTTAAATTAGAAATCAATTTAACGTGTGGCAAATTTATAGCGAGTGATGGCAAATTAACAAAATTTATTAGTTACGATCTAAAATTCTTAGATCCAAAAATTATACAAATTTGAAAATGATCACAAATTCATTTTATCAGATTTTTTATTATCCTAAGTAATTGCAAATGTATCAAAATGTGTATTGCATAATATATATTATCAAATATTTCACAAAATTCTAATTTCAAAAATGAAACAAATTATTGGATACTATAGCAGGTCATAGTGGCTTTATATTTATAATTTTTGTATTTTTGTCATAGAAAACAAGTTTACAACATCTATTTGAACACAGGCAATTTTACTTTAACTCATCGCGACCAGATGGCACTGCAGAGTATGAAATTCTATAAAAATGGACCGATCGGCATAAAAATTGGTTTAAATACGTATTTAAACTCAGAGAAAATTTTCTCCCTATTCATTTTGTTGTGACTCACCATAAAGAGCGATTAGATATATAAACTTTTATATCGTTCACAGGATAATTCATTCAAATCCGTGATGCAGCCGTTTTTGCGTGATTGAGTAACAAACATCCAAATAACATTCACATTTATAATATATTAGTATAAGATTGATTCGAACCTCACGGTAAATTTCGTCGTAGATTTATAGCGAGTGATTAAAAATAGACAAAATATTAGCTCATGCAAAAACTTGGTAATCTCTTTGAAACTGCGAACGATCGAGATGAACTTGAATTCGAAAAATAGACTGATTGGATGTTAATTGGAAACTTATTAAATCTGTGGCAATATATTATGCGAGGTGTGATTATAAATGGACAAAATATTGAATAATATTTTTAAAAAAACCTCGAAAAAGTTAGTCTCGAACCCGAAACTCTATCTGGTGTTTTCTTCGCACCCGCACTTGGAATGTTTCCTCTTTTTTTTCGACTCTCGAGTAATTTATGGCGGCGATAAAAAAAAACGGAAAATTTACTCTCGACAATGGATCGTCTCGTTCACTTTTTTTCCACTTCCTCGTACAAAAGGAAAGGAACCTCTCTTTTATTCCTCTCTCCTTTTTTTTCTTTAGTCACGGTGTGCCTGATGATGTTCTCTCGTTTTTCTTTCTCCCGGGTCGTAAACTCAGTTGGCGAGACAAACTTGCGACAGGCGAAAAAAAAAAAGAAAAAAAGAAAAGCGAAGAAGAGTCAACGAGCGTGCAGGGAGGAGAATTTTACCTTTTCGCCTTTTTTATCCCATATTTTCGTTCGATCCTCGATTCGTCTCGCCTCTCGAAGCAATGGGCCACCAGACCCTACACACGTTATTTACTTAACCTGAGACTTGACACCAATAAATAAAGTGGCAATCCGATCCTCTAATCTCTGACCCCGAGAGCACGACGTGTATTTCTCGCTCCATCGAGCTCTCATCTACGATAAATATCTGGGTTAATCGAATAACCTTTCTCCGTGTGCGTGCCCCGACGAACGTCCAACCAGACGACCGAGACACCGAGAAAATTCGTTTTTATCCTCACTTTTGGCTCTTTTTCCCTTTTTTATCCGTAAAAACACATTTTTCAAGTATTTTTCTTGCAATCGATGTACAATTTATTTATCAAAATTCATTATTCATCGCTACGTAAGATGCTAACATTGTTTTTATTTTTCTTCAAATTTATCGACGAATTATTGGAGGAAAAGGAATCGCAAAAGCGAAAAATCTTGATTCTCGAGCGAATGTCTTGTGGCTGGCAGATGCACAGTGCACGCACTTTTCATTACAGATCTGTGTTTATTTCGTTCGATGAGATATAAATATTATTGATGTATGAAATTCGGGCGCGTGCCTGTTCGAACTGAAAATAAATACGAGTGCAAGAGTGTCTGGCAGGATGCCTACTACGATAAGCTCTTTTCATTCATTCTTCAGTCACGGTATCACGGAAAATACATTTTTAAATTCCATTCATTCACATACCTGCAGCGGTGAGACATAAAAATCTATCGTTCGAAAATAAAAAGTTTTAAAAACAAATTGTAATAGCTGATTTTTGTACTTTCAAGTTTTATGACGCAGCTGTCGTTGAAATAAAAACGGTGTAAAATTTTTATGGATATCTATACTTTCATTGATTTTGCAAGTAATTTTATGGTCTCTTATCTTATACACTCATCCGTGAAAATCGACAAAAAATTAGTATTTCTGGAGGACTGGAGAGTGTGAAAACAAATATAACTCATATTCAACTTTTACTCAATAAAATAATACATAAAATTTACGATATTGACTATACATATTTTGAAAAATATGATTTTTTTTAAATCAACGAGCAGCAACGCGGCCGATTTTTCCTTTTTGACATGTTTGATTTGATATTTTGCGATTCTTCTAGGCGCATATTTCATACAACCTCGAATAATACGCTCTATTCCGATTAATTGATTATGAGCTTCATGTATTTTTTAAAATAGAATATTTGATTGCAAAATTTCCTGTAGATAACAAAAATATTACTTATACGGGGCACAATCCAAGAACTCATATTGAAAAATTGAAATTGAAAATATTAATCCAAAAGTCAATTTTTTGGCTCATTCAATATGCATCATTGGATTGCGCTCTAAACGATTGGCATTTTCATTGTCTAAGGAAAATTTGCGATCGAATCAGTTCTTAAAGTTGAAAAAAAATATATATATATATTTTTTTAATTTCGCGAATTTCTTTTTATGCACACTGGGTCTCGTAGACCCATGAATATTTCAATTGACGATGTCTTACCTTTATCTTGACGAAATCAGCTTTATTGAGGGTGATTCATAGACACGAAACGAATCTGCCTAATTTTCTGCTTAATATGTTCCGTGGGCCTTATTGCACTTTATTCACCAGCACGATACAAAACTCTATTTTTTGAACTATTTTAAATTAAATTGAAAAACGGACCATCGAATCTATATTGGTGATAGAAAATATATAAGGCTAATAAATTATGATGAAAAATCCAATTATTCGATGCAAAAACCGCTTTTGAAAAACAGTTCGTTCGAATTTAACAGCCTTGAAAAAGACTACATATACTGTTTAATATAATAGAAATTATACTGTATAGAATGAAATAGCTGGATCTAGTTTCATCCGCACCGACATTGTTTGAAGTACTTCGAAACGATAATAAAAATTAAAATCACTAAAATATTCACTTTTCGTACGATTGAAAATAACTGGAACTGACACTCGATTGAACTTGTCGAATTTCTACGAAATGATTTTCGGTAATGAACTACGTGACGAGACCCAACACGTCTTACCTCGACACACTTTATACCGGTCTACTGATTCCAAATTGCATCATAAAACCAAACAATTAAGATCGTGTTCGGTTTTTCACTCGACCTCGACCGATCACTATGGAAACTTAATGACCGGGGGATTAACGAAAATTTGATAATTTTTTTTCCTCGTTACGCTCGATGAATTCTCTCTCTTTTTTTTTCATGTTTACGATCCCCGAAATATTCATCAGGTATATTGGTATAAATAATAGAAAATTGTGTTGCAAATTCTTTTCACATGAGCTGAGAAAATTTAGCGTGTTCAAGGACCTCCTCCAGCCTGATTTTTCGAGGAACGAAAATAGGAAAATCTCAAAATTTCAAGTGGCCATATCTTTTCGTGTTCCCGACGATATCGATTTAATAATAGGTAATTCTTGGTAAATTTTACAAGATAAAGTAAATGATTCAAACATCAAAGTCATTATTTCCAAAGCATTGCATTGAATTTTATTTTCAATCCGTAGAGATTAGCCAAAAGTTAATGCGGTCCGCATAATGCGCTCTATTCTGATTAATCGATTAGAGGCCTCTCATGTCTTTTTTAATATAGGATAAATTTGATTCAGATATCTCAATTAGCAATGACACACGAGTCGAATTTATGATCCAATTACAGTGGACTCTCTCAATAAGAGCCCAAAAGCCCCCAAGGGGAAGAGTTTTTCTCATAAATCGCATACCCCCACCAGGCGCGCGCTCCGCGCTCA
>JAPYYW010001605.1:0-49352 GCA_030522545.1 Cremastinae sp. A BG-2022a
TGGATTAGTTTTATCAATTTTTCAATATGAATTCTTGGATTGCGCCCCGTGTAAGTAATATTTTTGTTATCTGCAAGAAATTTTGCCATCAAATATTCTGTTTTAAAATAGACATGAAACTCATAATCAATTTATAGAGCGCATTATACGAAATTGTATGAAGTATATGCTTAGAAGAATTGTAAAACATCAATTCAAACATGTTGAAACGGAAAAAGCGGCCGCGTTGCTGCTCGTGATTATAACACGTATATATTCTATTGAATAAGTTCTAATTACGTAAATATATTTTCATATATATTATATATATTCGCACGGCATAAATTTAATCAGTGAAGATCAAGTATCAGTTTCAGTAATAAATATTGCTATAAAAACTTGTATAATGGAACCCGGTAAAATTCTATTTCAAAGTACTTGTCATTAATTCTTTCTTCAGCTACACGATCTGTAAATTATTATATTATTTTTCCAGTACAACTTGATTTAAATTGGCGAAAACGTTTATTCTATTTCAATCGGCCATAATATCGGATAATTCATTTTTTCCCATACACTCGTAAGAATAAGTGTGTGTGTGTGTGTGGTTTTTTTTAATTCGCTAGAATATTTTTGGTTTTTCTCACGCGCTCGCGAGATGTTCTTTCGGGGCGTTTTCAAAGATGAGATTCGAATTTACCGTTAAACACCGAGGCTGCTCGTATCTAAATGGACATCTGCGCTGGCCTTCTATAGCCCGTATATACATTCGAAAGAATGTCTTCTCTACTTTTTCGTGTTTCTTCGTCGCTCGTTCCTCTATCTTCGCTGCTACATTATCTAACATCTCCCTTGTTCCTTCGCGAGTCTCGAAGGCTTCGCGTTTCCTCGTTACACTGCTCGGTCTCTCTTCGCTTTCAGCCTGACTCGTCGCTCCCCTGGAGCGTGCGATGCACCCGAGTCTACGACGACGCGGAGAAAATGGTTATTTTCCATTTGTTCGATAAAAATCTCTCTCTCCCTCTGGCCCTTTCTTCCTCCGTCTTGGCTCTCCTGCGTGAAAAACTATCACACCGAAATGTAAACTTGACTCGGTGAGCCGACCAGAAGGGGCCGAGCCATTCGCATATTCCCACTTATCTCCGTCCGCGCCTTTTCATATCGTCGAGATTACTAGCCAAATCTCGTAAGAACAAAAACTTGGAGTGAGAAATTATCTCTTATCAGATTTCACCACAAATTGCATTCAAACAGCGAAACTCTCGTTTCGTACAAATTCAAATTTCTTTAGTTTTTTTTTTCTCGTTAATAAAATACATATGTTTGATATTTTCAAAAATGTGCTCTATATCGAGCTTAATCACGAAGCACTTTCTTAAAAACGATCATTTAATTATTGATAAATAATGTGCTCGATTTGTATTAATTTTGGGCTCAATCCAACAATTTTGTGCTCATGCAGATTATTGTGAGAAAATTAATGTTTTCTGCTGACTTAAAGATATATAAAGACAATATTTTTAAGAATATGAGAATTGTATAAAGTTTTGGCATATGTGATTCTAAGTAATACAAAAAAGTTTAGAATTAATTTTTAAATCGCTTATTTATTAAATGGTTCAAGAGTTTTATTAACTTGAATTCAACATATTGCTTTTTATGGAAAATTTGTGTATTTACCTTCAATATGAATAAAAAATTGTGAAGCTTTCATGATTTTTTGTTAGTTTTTCAAAACATTAAACTAAAACTTTTTTAATTTAATTTTAAAAATAATGAACAATATTTAAATCGTTCATGAAATATTATCAAGTTGTCAATTGATAATTGGAATGAAATACACAAAAATTAGCAACTTTTTGACAAAATAAGACAGAGTCTGAGTTGTACAAATTAAACGTCATCAAGAATTAACTGTTATAGTATTAGAATTTAAAATATAGTAGTAAAACATAGTATTTAAAAACATTGATTTTTTTCGAAAACTATAAAAGAACTTTTTTTTAAAGTTACAGCATGTTTACAAAAAATTAAATTTTATTGGTTTTTTGAAAGTTCTGTACTAGCTCGACAGAGTTGAAACAATTTTTGGTGAATCAAGGAACTTTTATTAATCTCCAAATGTATTAAATGTATTATTAAATATAGAACAACGAGGAAATAGGATAAAAATAATGGAACGAATAATTTGTATTATGAATTATTTCAAAATTATATGACCGGCAAAAGTTTGATAGTAATAATGTTTAATTGACGAAAAAAAGCATTCTGTTTCAATTCACACCGAGTTTTTTCACCGCGTAAATTGAATAATTGGTATATATGAATGCGAAATCTCCGGATTAAAAACGAGTGTTCGAGGAAAATGAATTTTTCGGCAAAAGCACTTGATTCGGATTCGCACTCCCCAATTTTTTTTCACACAATCGAAATGCTGAATGAAAACAAAAATAGAGATAAATCTAATACCTCGGTGGTATCGACGCTGAAACAGTTATTATTTGGTTTCCCAAAAAACGGTCCCTGACTCCGAATAATCCGGGCTCGATTAATTCGTCATTTATATTGGATACTATAAACATATATATATTGAAGATTTAATTGTTCGCCAGAGAATGGAGTTTCTCTCCCCGATATACTCGGCATTTTTTTTTGCAAACCGTTAACTATAGTTTACAGTTCAGTAGCAAATGGGCGCAACGAACGTTCGTCCCTGTTTTATCTTCTCCCATAGTCGACGTTCTCTCGGCTCTCGTCGCTATTTTGGCGTTTTGGTGCACGACGGGGTTGCTTCGTATTAAAATGTAAATGCGTCCTCTCTCGGATCTTGTACACAGATATATAGTTATCGCCGGGCGCAGTCTCGCGTGTGGAAAATTTCTCTTTACCCTTTTATCCGGAGTCCGTCATAAACAGCCGATAATGGCTAAACCGTGTCTCGTTCACGTACGATCAGTCCGACCGACGATTCCGTCGTGTTTCCCTGCACACGTTTTTTTTTCACGTCCCACAGGCGTGCATTTTTTTCTACACAGTTTTTATTGAACCCTAATTTCGGCCCTGCAACCATCTCCCCCGTTATTTTTTAACTTTTTTTTTATCAGTCGATCGAACTTTTCATCTTTCCGTGTCACTCGCTAACTCGCCTATATCCGTAATCCCTCGTGTCAAGTATTAAAACCGCGACAGATACGATCGGCTCTCCGCCAAACGTCACCTCCGATATACATTTCCATGAAGAAGTTATTTTCCGATTTCGTCGGGAATATTATTCCGGAAGCCACACATTATGACCGATAGAAATTGATTAATCGTCGAATAGAATAGTTCTCAGATATGTATTTTATCGGCATATCTATGTATATACACTTCGTTGAGGAATCAAAGTTTGAAATATGTATGGAAGGATCTTGTTTCTGCATTTCTGTACTCTGAAAAATGTAATTTTTCACAGTCTCCATATATCTATATGAAAATAATTTTTCAATAGGTGCTGATGCTTATTTCACCATCGATGGTGGAACAAACATATAGTCCATTGAAAAATTGTCATTTCTCAAGAAAGATTTTTTACTCCCCTTGAAATCAGCAAGTAACACCACTCAAAATCTTTTACCAAACACACCGGTGTTATTATTTCACACCATTTCCCTTTTTTACCACTCAGACAATTTGATTAACATACCGTGAAATTTTTTACGGTGTAGACATTTTTAAAAAATAATCGATAACTAAATTTTGTACATTTTATAAATGAGCAAAAAATGTCTGCATGACAGAAGATAATGAAATATATCTCGAATAAAAAAATTCTGAGAGAATAGAGATTTAGTTTTCTATAAAATAGTCATTAGTGTTTATGTTTCTGTTGAAAAACACAGCAGGTGAGAGTTTCCTAATTCGTTTAACTACATAAGGTTTGTTATTCAAGCGAAATTGGTACCATCGCTCGATAGTAGAATTGTTGATGAATGAAAACTCGCTGTTTCCCGGTGAGCTGATAATGGAGCTCGAGCTCAAACTATTGTTGTGTACTCAGAGTGTGTACGGATACACATTCATTGATATCTGGATGCACGAGACGGGCGAGGACTCGTCGGAATAAAGAGACGAGGCAGGGATCCAGTTTCGGATTAAAGTGATAGGAAGGAAGTTTGCACGATAGAGAGTGTGCACGCCAAGCCAGATACTCGAGCTCTCCGGATTACTTGTCCCGTCACGCAGTCTATGGAAACTCGTTCAAAGCGAACGTCAATAAAGCTAATATGAACTGCATCAAGTACAAAGTTACCTCTGAGCGCGGCTCCTCTTCGATATCTTCAACTCTCTCATAAGCAACACTAATATGAGCTACAAATAGCCAAGATGCTTCTCATTCTCGCCCGAGTCACAGCAAAATTGGATGCCTTTTGACGAAACTTCGATCTCGAATCTAAAACGTATCTGATTACATCGAAGGGATTATTGAGGAAAATAAGAATTAAAAGAACATAATAGAACCAAAATATATACATTTTATTTTTACTTGAATTTTTTCAGCACTTTGATACTTTTTTTTTGAATTAATAAAAAAGTGCCTATATCACCATTGGCATCTCTTTGAAGTCGATGTGGGTTTTTCTCGAACAGTTTTGATATAATTCTCGAAATATCGCTCCAACAGTATCCCAAAAAGTAAATACTGGCGTTTCAGAATGTGAAATAAATCCTTGTAATTATGAATCGGATGAACACTTTCGATTGCAAATATAAAAAGAGTACAGTGAAAAATATTTCAGGTAAAAAGTTGAAAATCTATCGGTTATGGAATGAATGATCGCGAATGCAAATACGTATCGTTCGCTTTTCTGTTTATTCGATTTTTATTTGTTTATCCCGATTTTCCTATACGCTAATTTTGTACGTGGTCTTGCAAAATGCAGGGCGAGCTCGGTGTAACCGCACCTGTGTAATGAAAACAGCTATGGGTCTAGGTAACGTATATACGTATGTCGAATAGCTAGCGAATTCTGTGGGCGGTTTGAACGGGCTCGGCGAGAGCTATGACGCCATGCTTCGTATACACACGAACGAAGGAAATGCACAAGAGCGACGACTGAGTAACTGCAAATAGCTAATACACGCGCAATACGCTCAGACACTCGCGGGACCCTCTGCAAATATACCAAAAGCGGAACTGCAATCCGTGCGTCCTGGTTAACAGAATGAGCATTATAAACAAAGAGCAGGGGTCGGATTAAAAAAGTAAAGGATACGAATCATATAAGCTCTTTTACTCTTCGTGCCAAAAATAAAGATCGATTTCAATTTCGATCGCTCGCTTTTCGTCAAGAGTAATTCTTCTATTTTTTAAGATTTTATTTTTTGCATTGTAAAATATGTATATAAAAATATCTAAATAATCGGATTATTTAGATAATACAGCGTACATATATAGAATCGCGTATTTTGAAAAGAGAAGCTTGCGATGAGCTTTCGGGTGAATTAGCTCAATATATATAGACGAAAGTATATAGGAGAATCATGAAAACAAAAAACCGTCCGAGAAAAATTCTTTTTTGTTCAGGAGCTTTGATGAGGAAGAAAAACTTGCCAAGACTTTATATTCGTCAATTGTTTGCTCATTTCAAACGACGAGCGAAAGGGGACAAAAGGACGTGGAGGAAGAACGAGCTTGCATATTTATTTCCGGCGAAGCAATGGTTTCCTGAACTTTCGAGAAAATATACGCGTAGCTGAATCGGAGCTGTTAGAATCGGAAATAAATGCCGCGAGTACATTTTTATGCCTCGAACATTTATTTCGGACCCGTTCGAGAGATACAGATTTGTCGCAGACAGTACGAGATATTTTGAGTCGCGACGTACTGCCAGGGTTCCTATGCATCAAAAGCGTGAGCCACTTCTCCAACAGCCGCTTTAACGCTGCCCAAATGGTGCTTCAAACTTTTCGATTTATCCGTCTAGCACGGCGAGATTTGCGGTGAGGGGTAGGTTCCTGAAATCGTTGACAGTCCTCTTTATAGACTCCTGCTCCGTTCTTCGACTCCCCTTTCTCGACACTGCTATTGCGACGACAGTCCTTCACATATACATTTCCCCGCGTCTCCCCGAGAAACCCTCTGTTCCATATTTTTCTCTTACCCTCTCGCTCAAACCGCTTTCGCGGTTTCTTCGTCGCCTAACGCGTTTATGCTTCTTTTTCAGCTGTTATTTTTTATTATTATATTGTTTGAGAGCGAAAGATAAAGCGAGAGACAAGAAGTTCTGTATATTTTTCACCCGTTGTCATATTTGTAAACAAATTGGTAAAAGCTTCCGTACATATAAAAAAAATTTGTTTCTTTTTCATAGTTCTTTTTTCTGTATATATTTTTTCTGCATATACATTCGCTGATTTGGTTTATGCCGCAACGGGCTCCTATATTTTTGTCACACGTTGTTGGTTGGACCAGCAATTTTGATTTTCACTCTCTTTCACAATTTTTCTCTCCGACACGAGCAAATTAAAGTCTCTGTCCTCTGTCCCGACTCAATTTGCTTGATTGACACTACAATTGTCGTCAACCGCGATAGTTTCTCTTTCTTCACAAATTTACGAAGCTATAAGATTTTAACTATACGATTCTTCTCATGTATTGTATATAAGTACACAGTCTTAGTATTAGAACAATGCTTAGCAATTTTTTCAATTTTAGATTTTATTTTTATTTTGAATAATATTCTTCGGAAGAATATATGTATTTTATTTGGATAATAAAAAAATGTAATTTCGTATAAATATACTGAACTGTCAAAAAATACTATAATTTTGTAAAGTTATGTAAAAATAATAACAGGCTTGGCAGTTTCTGAATGTTAGATTTCATTTTTTTTTGAAACATATTTTTTTGAAACAATTATTATTAAATTAATTATCTTTTACTTGAATGTTTTATATATTTATACTATATTATATGAATATTATTTTTGTCTAAAAAAAATTTTTTTTTCTGAAAGAATACACACTTTTATTAATTGGCGTCTTTTTTCAACGTTTGGAAAATATAAGTATATAAGGTGGATCTCGGTAATAAAAATTTTTAAAAGTAGAGCTTCTACTCTATGGTTATCTCTGCAACAGTTTCTATTTTTAGGATGCTTATATGATAAATAATTGACATTCCTTCCCTAGAGCCAGAAATATAATTATGAGAATTTGAAATGAAAGAATGAGATCAGCAAAATGCGAGAGAATATATTAATCGGTACATTCCTTGTTAGAAATTCACCGGTTTTTCCAAGAATAAAAGAGAGAGAGAGCGAGAATATAAATCATATATAGTTTAGCAGTACTTTTTTGAACTATATATGAAGTCTGGTAGAGGAGGGACGAGGAAGCTTATTGAGAACGAAAGTCCATGAAAAAGGGTCATTTTAAATGGAGCCTGCACTTCATTTCAAAGTGCATTCTCCACATCCTCTCTCGCGAGAGACGTGAGCCACTCTTGCGGCTCTCCTTTTCCGGTTTTCTCGCGGTGCGCCGGAATAAATGCCAGGGAGGAAAGTCGCGCGTGGTTTGAGCTCCCATAGGAATTCGCGTTGGCATTTGGCGCGGCAAGAATCCCGGTTATACCTGTACCCCTTGCCGTGTATACGTGTTAATACTGAAGATGCATGTACACGCGCAAACCCGCAACGCCTGCCCGATTTCGCTCTAAGAATGAGACGGAATTTTCCATCTTGCGTCTAACCGTCTCCGTCTCCCACCGCGGCTTTGTCCACCAAACGCTATTACCAGCGCAAGGACTTGTGTGTATAGTGTCACGGTTGCGCATTACGGATGCACGAATAAATTATATCGAGGCTTTCGCCAGCTAGAGTTTCAAAGACGAAACCAAATTTTCTATGCAAATATGCCTCAAAATATTCATACTTCGATAAATGTATATAAAATACTACACACGTTATAGTATGCAACATATGTATACGTATTTTGTATGAAAAATTCGAAAAATTTCCAAACTGTATATACACGTGTATTTCACACGTTAAAAAATATATATAGTTGTAGTTTTATCGTTTATAATTCCAGCAATATGCAAGAAATCTGCAATTTAATAACTTTATAAATGCGCGTCAAAAATACGGGAATGGGAATAATAATGGGGGGCGACTGCTCATTTCGTAATGAAAAATAAAAGATGAGGAACTTCTGAAGAGAGGACCTGACGATATCTCTGAGAAATGGCGATTATTTTAATTAGTATAAAGGTGTACCGAAAATTAAAGGAGAGTTTCTTGAATAATATAACGAGAGGAGGGTATAAGGAAGTATATATGTGTATAAACGAGATTGAAAACGTCTACGAAGAGTTCGCACGGCGGGAGAGAGCGGTCGCGCGAGATGAGGACAAAGCGGGAAGAAAAAGAGAATGGAATTAGAGAGGCGGAGCAGGAGCGACGGGATTTTCGCGGGCGTAATACCGAAATGAACTCGGAAGTCCTCGTGATAGCCGAGCGGAAGTGAAAGCGAGAAGGGCGAGTCTGCGCGGGGGCGCGAGAGTCTTACGCGTACACCCCGAAGAATAAGGCAAGCCCAGGAGACGTCGAAGGCAGAAAAAAGAGCACTTTTCGTGCATATAACCTTTAATAAATTTTATATATATATATACACCGCGTGTTCTGCATCACATAAAAATAATACATAAGAATCCGCAGTTCGGGATCGCGATGGCATTCTGGATCGTCTCGGGCTGAATATTCCTCGAATCGCGTTGCGAAATATACAAGAGATTATTAAAATATTTAAACGAGGCTGCGGCCCGGAATCGTTATGCTGGCTGAGAGATTCGCGAAGCGAAAAAGGAAGAGAGAGAGAGAGAGATGGGAATAAAGACGGGGGAGAGAATGGAAAAGCGAGTCGGAAAAAGAAAAGAGATATAGTCGAAGAAAGAGAAACCTTTCCCTGATGCTGCTGCTCCCCGCTATATACGAACTTCTCAATTAAATGCTAACGAGCGAAGAGCTCCTTTCGCCCGAATACCGTGCGAACCTCCGGAGCAGCTACCTGATCACACTTTTACTCCGCCCCTCTTATTCTCGTCTCGCGAAATCCTCCGCACCCGGAGCAGCTACCTCGTCCCTTTGTTTCACTCTTTCTCTCTCTCTCTCTCTCCGCTTATTCTCTTTCCCGCGTTGCACGCGAGCACACACGCTTCCCGTCGCCGCGCGACTATATCCCGTCTCCTCACCTTTTCTCCTAACTTCATTCCACCTGACTCCTGCACCGCTTCACCCCGACGACGTTGTTTTAACGAGGCTGAGTACCTGCAATTTGTTCGCTAACGCTCTCTCGCAACTCTGTCTCTCTCTCTCTCTCTTTCTCTTTCTTCCTCTCTCCCTCTGCTCCCTGCACACTTTCTCGCCGTTTGACGACGTCGCATGACGCGACGACACCGGCGCACTTGCAATTTTCTCCCTCGACCACCCTGCGTCTGCCTCTCGATTACATATACGCCGCGAGTTTATGCCATGTACGTATGTATACACCCGTATATATTATACTCAAATCTTCTTTTTTTTCATATATATTATTATGTCGGTCTCATTCTTGAGAACGCGATCTGAAAATTTCGACCTCGTATTTTTAGGTGTTTTCTTTTACCTCTCATCAATTATTTCGAGAGGACAAATAACTCATTCGTGCATGTGGAAAAAAATTTTGATATTTGGGTCACTCTGATATGATATTCTTCACTTATGAATTCTCTCCCAATTGAGAATTAAAAATCAGAGCTACGAATTGCCAAATTATAATCAGTGTTTATTGCAATCTTTTATTTATCCCTGTCCATAGTGTCCGTCCATTATAAAATACTGTAAGTTAATTTCGACTCGTCTTCTGTCATTTCATTTTGGCTTGATTCTTAATTAAAAATCAATTCTGTTTCTTAATTATCTGAATAATCACTTTTCAAAAATGAAAAAGATGTGGAGAAATAAATTATGTATTATGTGTCAGTTATAAAGCCCAATTTAACAAAATAAAATTTTGTTTTTTAATTTTTTATCAAGTAATTTTTTATATTAAAAAATAGTCATTATAACAGAAAAAAATGCACGATTAAATTTCGAATAATGTATAAAGTTTTATAAGATTATTGTGCATACAATAGTTCGTTTAACAAGTATTATATACCAAAATTTTGCTATAAAATCTTTCCGCACATCAGCCAAAACTCATACATAATATAAAACTGTCTTTAAGATGACTGTGTAAAGAGTGAACAATCTTTAATTACTTTCTAATTTATTTTCCTCAAAAAAAAGTATCGTTTCCCTGAGAATCCTCTCAAGTTTATATCGCTCGTAAGCGGAACATTCGTTAATTAAAATGGGGAAAAAAGTACGAAAAGTACGAGTTTATAATGGAGGAACTAGCAGGAACGGATTTTCGGAATAGTCCGATGTAAGAGCCTGGGAACGGAATCGACACTTTGAAGCGAATATAATGTACCGTCGGGTATAGGAAAGTAAGAATTAAATGTTGTTTGCGTGGTACAGTATACACGAGAGGGAGATTCGGAGTGCCGGTTCGTTCCGGTGAGGAGAGTAAATTCGTCGGAGGCGAGTGTGACGATGAGGGAGTACGAGAAAGGGGAATAAGTCGTGAAAGGGGCGACGAGGACGAACGGTCTTAAACTTTGAGCGCAAATTGAATTGGTAATTCTTGCTTAAAGGAAGTCCAGTATATTTTCCGGTGGCGTTGTATACACGCGTATATAGAGTATATATATCTACGTTTGCTCGTTCACAGACATCAGGCGGAGCCTGAAACCGGCAACGTCGCCAACAGATAAGACGGGCGAACGAATTAGTAAACAAATTGCGTGCCTCTTGGCGAGGAAGCCCGAGGTGCTTGCCGAGCTTTCGCGGACGATCATTTTGCTCGATGCGTCTCGAAAAGTTTTCCTTCCGTCTTCGCCAAAGAGCAATAGAGCCGCCGCGACCGCGCGCGCGGCGGCTGAGGCGAAAAGGGAGACCGCCGAGCGAGTGCACGCGACGATAGAGAAGACCAAAGAAGGAACGCGATGCACACTATACCCACCGTCGCGCGCGGTTATATTTTAACTTGCAACCAAGTTTAAAAGTTATAACCGCGAGGCTGCGCCTGCAGGCGTCCTCGCGATACCGTCGCTGAGATAATAATTGACGACTAATTTACGGCTACGAGTTTAAAGGCCCGCCCCCCGGTTAATCGCAACTCCGCGATGCACTCTCTATGCACTGCCTTTTTTTTCCCTCATCCCTTTTATTCCCAGCGGGGATTCTCTTTGACGTGCCTCTTTAAAACTCTATTCTCAAATTATTTTCATACGACTAAGAAGTTTTTGAAAATAATATAATATTGAAATGCGCCGACTATATGTAATAACATAACGCGGAATTAAAATTATTATACACGTTTATATATTATACGCGAATAAAATGAAAAATCGAAGTGCAAATAATGCAAATATGCGATAGAGTGCCTTTGCAAGATCGATCGTGTACGGTGTATCGACACACAATATGTACGAGATGATCCATCATGAAAATAATAAATCTTTGTTATACGCTTTCATCCACTCTTTCGCGCGAAACTACATACTCAAGTGCCGATAAAATGTATCTTCCTGTTACTTTTATCATATATACCTTGTTCTTTTTTTTACAGATTTTTTAAATAGACATGCACGCTTCATATTCACGTATATTATTTGCGTTATTTTTACAACTTATTTATTGTCATTATTATTATAGAGTATGCCAACGAGTTTATTCGCGTGAATCATATTATGAATTCGCTAAAAATGCGTTGTTACAAGAGAATTTTGTCATATCAGAATTTTTAGATATATATGAATAGAGTATTTTATACAATATAAAAAAAATGAAAAATTGTATGAATAGTATTTTTATGCATAGCCTGCCTTTAGTAAATTGAGTTTTATTGGTCATTGACTTTTTTGAAAATTATTTCGAGAAATTATATAATCAAATTTATAGCTAATGATATTTAACGAAAATTATTTATAAAATAACTGGATTAAATTTTATTGATGATTCTCCTATATTATTTTCACGTGATCCTCGAGCACAAACATAGGCAGACGAAAATATCAATAATTCATTTTTGCCTTCAGTGCCTTTTCTAATAAAGTATGCAACATCAGTTTCACACTGTCCAAAAAATTATTAAATCATACGACCTGTTCATGATATCTTTATACACATTTATTATTCGACATGCAATTGGTATAGATATTGTCGAGAATGGAAAATGGGTTGACGACGTGTCTTAATTCGTATCAGACGATCGTTAAATAGAAAAAAAAAATTTTCCATTCGATCGGTTATTTGGAGTCAAATGATTGATTAAGTTGAAAATATACCCAGACAGATTATTCTATTGAATTCACAATTAGTTCTAATGTGTGAAATTCGTGGAAATAATGTTGAAAAATTATTTCGATAATTGTTTGAGAATAGCTAATTATTAGTTAGCTAATTTACTGATAGGAGCTCCATTTTCACGATTTTTGCAAAGAAAGTAACATTCATTTATGATAAATACTCTTCAATTAATATACAATAAAGTACAATTTTCAGATTTATGAATCATTAGTGTTATAGTTGGACAAGTCGCGTT
This sequence comes from Cremastinae sp. A BG-2022a, assembly GCA_030522545.1. Lineage (NCBI taxonomy): Eukaryota > Metazoa > Arthropoda > Insecta > Hymenoptera > Ichneumonidae > Cremastinae sp. A BG-2022a. The sequence goes on from JAPYYW010001605.1 coordinate 12,652, forward strand.
GTAAAATTGTGATCCATGTTCACACTTTCGAACAACAGTTTCCACAAAATGTTACACAATAACCTACCAAAAATACTCGATTTTTTCATTAAAAGTTGAATATTTTTATAAAATTTTTCAAATAAATTAATCAAGTATTTATTCACCTGGACTAAAATGTTTATTGATTAAAGTTGAATTTGTTTCAATGATGGATGTAATTTGAGAAAATTGTAACTTTCCTTAATTGGTTTCAAGGATTAAAATATTAAAAAAAAATTTTCATTAACATCGAAAGAGTGAGAGAATTTTACCTTTTTTTTGTTCTACCTTGGAATATCGAATATTTTTTCGTTTGTTCACTCTTCCATTTTATTTTTATTTTCATATCAAATCCACTTTCGGGAAAAGAAGTTCTTCGACGGAGCAATATCATTACGGGGGAGAACGCGCGCGATCTTGAGAAATGGCTGAATCACGTAGGGTCGTTCTTTATTCCATTTTGATAGAATTATTGCGCTCGGCTTTGTACGAATTCTCATCTCGCATTGTGCCCGAGTAGAGTCTCCCTGCGGAATACAGCTTCTTTTTTTTATATCGAGAGAATTTATATCGCAATATTCGTCATAACCAGGAGCATAAAAATATATACTGCAACGCAAACGAAATGTGTGTGTATGCGTTTGCACGAAATTCTTTTTCAGTATATAACGACAACGACGCACTCGTTGTAATGAAAAAAATGTTATTCATAGAGAAAAGAACTTTTAAACGGTTTGATGCATAAATCAATTTTTTTCCTCATATGAGAAAACACAAAAATATAATATGTTTAACTGGAACGTAAACAATGGTCAAAAATAATTTTTAAAAGTTTTTCCTCCTACTATAGACATTATACCAGCTTTATCTTTTAAAATATTTTTTATATTTATACGAATGTACAACACAATCGTTGAATATATATTTTGTACCTTTCGGTTGATAATTAAAATGGAGTCAAATAAGATCCCAACGGACTAAAAATGTACTCTGAACTTTGAAAGCTTAAAGGAAGTTAATATACATTTATAAATAGTACGCATTAAAAAAATACAAATATTATATGTTTGTCCGTTGAAGTCGGTGGAGTTTGGTCCGAGGGCTTGGAGTACCTCGAATACGCGCTTTGAGGTCTCTTTTTATATTACGATAATTATACAGAAACATATTTTGAATGCAAAATGAAATAGAAAGAAAGTAAATAGAAAATTAATTTATTTAGTTAATCACATTCAAAAGTTTTTTCCAGTATTTCTTCGTACCATGTGATTTTCAAGCTTAAATTTATTGTTATAAAAATAAGTTGTTACAAATTGATTTAAGAACAACATTCTCGAATTTAAAAGTTTTTCAAGATGGCCTAAATTCATTGCTATCTATCTGTAATTCGAAAATTATGAAAGTTTTTTTAAAAATTTAATAATAATAAACCTTTCAAAATTTAATACGCACATGATTTATAATTTCGACAAGAGTTTGTACAAATTTTAAACAAAATCATGAAAAAATGATTTTTCTGTCGAACCTTGTCTGAGTCTGATTATAATTATTTTACGTTTAAAGCTTAATAATTGATTTTAACTCAAGTTCGTGAAGGACAATGAAATCGACGTTGATCGTGATAGTTGTAAAAATATTTTCCAAAATGCCACACCTTTCTAACATTTTAACGTGAACGTATACCACAGGGATGAATTTATTTTTCGCTTTGAGACAAAAGTTTTCTTTAAAAATGGAAGGCATCAGGAAAAGAGTAGTCAGGTTAGAGAATGTCGTTAAACCCCGTCGTTTACGCGGGCAACGTTTTATCACTGAGCCAGAAACACTAGATACGGAAACTACAAGAGCAGTATAGCAGGCTATACATGTATGTATAATCTATACAGATATTTTACATCCCTTTTGCGTGAGGTTAAGTGTCGGTGCGTGCAATAAAGGGTCAACTTTATACACATTGTTGTGTACACCTGATGTACAACGGGTGGCTGATGTAACGTGAAAATTTAATTGAAAAACCCTTGAGAAAATTTCGCGAAGATACGACGCATTCATATCACATTTTTATAACAATCGGAGTAAACGATGTTTCTGATAAAAAAAATTCATCCTTGTTTATCATCTTCTGGCCAACTATTGTTGATCAATAAATTTAAAGTAAATAAGGTGTTTGTAAAATTTTCGACAGTAGAAGTGCCAATTTTATCAACTTTCATACACATATTTTGTTGTATTTACCTAGTACACAATATGGGTTTATTGGATTTGATTAAATGGCTACGTTTCGATGAAAAATCATTTAATTATACAGATAGTGCAGAATATAATTATATTTATCTTCAACTGTGAATTATAGTCAATCAATGGATTTAAAGTGACGGTTTTTGTATAATTTTCAACTGAGAAAGTGTTTTTGGGCATAGTCTTGTTTTAATTTGAGAGACAATTCAGGGACACGCTGTATTGTTGCTTAACGCACGGGGTAGGAAAGAAAAAGGTTGGGAGTGTGCGCGCAGCTATATGCGTATATATATGGCAAAAAGTATACGCCTGGGAAGGTTCATGCGTCGAGACAGAAGCAGGATATATGGATATATAGAAAGGGAGAGAGAAAATTTTCCTCGGCGTGCTAAAAAGGGTGACAGCGACTTCCGGCCTAATTGCGAAGCGCTCTCTTCTCTTGTGCTCGACGCCAATCTCTTCGTTCCCATCAGCCTCATCCTTTTTCTCCTCTTTCTCTCTTCCTCTCTCTCTCTTATCCGTCTTGCTCTTTCAGGAAGAAGCGCAGAGGAAATATCGCTTCTGCGGTTGTTGCTGGCATCTCTACGACCCCTCGTAAATACACGTGTGCGTCCGCGCGCCTTTCCCCGACGCTGACGATATAAACGCTCATTCGGGCGCGCTCGCTGTGCGGACGCCCGATAATTAGTGTTGCGGAAAGGAGAAAAAGAGAACCCACTCGGGTCTTCGAGGGAAACCTCGATGTTTCCTGCTCTTTCAATTACGCTCAAATGAAGTACATATGGTACTTTCCAGGCAGGATTAAGAAGTCGCAATAATTGAGTTCGGTGAAAAATTTAGTTTTGAGCCACATGCGTCACTCGACCATATATCTATACTTGAAATCCTCCAGGGTACGAAGATTTATCTTTTGTGCACAGTAAGAATTTTAGATGATAAATTATTATATACATGGAGAGAATTTAATATTAATTTTTGTGGTGAATTTCACGGCAAAAATTACCGTGATATATTTTAATGCGGTGACAAGTGAGAAAAACATAATAATTTGTATGCGATAAGTTTTTTTTTTAAATTCACGTTACAGAAATATTCAAATACGTAACTGAAATTTTAATAATTTTAATCAAAGGCGCACGACAATTTTTATTTAACACTCATTCAATTTTATAATAAATCTTAAACTGAATTATTGAAAAGTTGATTTATAGACATTTTTGAAATGCATAAAATAATAAAATGAAAAGTAAAATTTCGCTTATATTGTATATTTATAAAATTTAGCAAATCTGGTAAAATTTTCGATCTGAAGAAGAATTTTTTTTTTATTTTCGTGAAAATCTCTGTTGTACTCGGTAATAATAAGCAAATTTTCAGAGTTGTCATTTGGTTACCGTTACTGCATGATAATTTTTAATATTTAATTCTCTCCATGTACGTTTTATCATACTGTCTGGCAACTGTTTGAAAATTATATGCATTTTTCATACAAAACATAAAGTAAAGTACTATATGTTTTATATTGAAAACTTTGTTTTATATTTCAAAAAAGTAGCGTCAATTTTGCTACATTTTGTGTATGTATCATTATAAAATAGTTATAAATTGACGACAAGCATTAAATTATATGCAATAAATTATAGTAAATGAATGTTAGCTGTGTATCGAACAGGAAATAATTATAATCTGTTATGAATCAATTATAGCCGTTTATTGCCGAGAGAGAAGGAAGAAAAAGATTCTTTGAAATCGTAGCGAGGTACAACTTTATATTTCGCTTCTCATTTTATTGAATGCGAAACGTGACAGCGGTGCAATTACTCTGATCGAAATTCTAAAAATGTCTGGGAAACCTTATGAAGCGCTCATTGGGAGGGATGTTCAAGGAAAAATAACGGAGAATGCGGAGGGAGGAAAGAATTCAGAAAAATCATTGAGCTGGAATCCCGAAGGGAATGGCGGGCGAGCAATAATTACAGTTGCATTCAGACGACTCATCAACGTCATTATTCAAGAAAGTTTTAATATTTTTCTTGCGGCGAGTGCGCCACGTCGTTCGGAGCTAAACAGAAAGCTCTCGCTATATATTTCGAAGCCGCAACGGGTAATATACGAAACTGAATTACCTGGTAATAACTCAGAGTGCTCGCTCCCCCTATACCCTCTAGCCCCTCTCCGCTTCCACCCCTGTTTCCTCACTTTCTCATTCTCTTGAAACAGTTTATGACGGTACATCGTACGTAATTAACTTAACGAATGCGTTAATTATCGAATATATAGCAGCTTCGACCCCGAATCCCCAAAAATTCGTTCGAATTTCGGTTTATCCCAGCACAAGTTCGACTTCCGGCATTAATATCTGACACGAGGTTATTCTGTCTTTATTCAATTATACTACCGCAACATTGAAAAAAGGTTATTAATGAGATCAATATATTATCTTCTGAGAGTATCTTCGGAGAAACGTGTGGGTATTTTGGGATCTAACATTCCAATAAAACAATGTATACTGCTTCAAAATTGCACTCCACTTTTAGTTCAAAATTTTCAACCAGATGTGTGTCATATCAACTTTTGTCAGATGCCAATATGAACGAAACGGAAAAGTTTAAATACCGGTATACCGTGTGTTGTTTCGTTTATTTGCTCGGCGTTTTATACGCTAAATAACGCTCAAAATCTTGATCGATATCCCGTCGACGCGTTAATTATTATAAATCCCCACGTATTATATTAATTCCTGCTGGAGGGGATTTTTGCAGCTTCGCGATAATGAGGATAAATTAGTAAGGGAGAGGCGAGCGGCGAGAACGGTATATATATAGAGACACCGTCGAGAGAGAAGAAAAGTAGAAACGGTACGTGTATAGTCAGCCCGATGCAAGCTCTGGACGCTGGGGACCCAGCGAGCGGAGTTTCTCGAGGTATATCATCTCCGTTGCTGCGAACACGCGGAGAGCGTTGGCCCGCACGCGTTATACGTCTATTTATATCCATCGAGGAGAAGCGCTCAGAGTCACACGGGCGCTAATCGGGCGGCCCCGAGGACGGCGCAGCCGGCGCCTCGCGTCCTTCCGCGCTCTTATCCGAGCGCGGTGCGCCGAGAATCTCTCGGGACTGTGCGTAATCGTAATTAACGGGGCAAAAATGGAGCTCGCTGCTTGGGAGCTTTCGCGGTTTGCGCTCTGCAGCGAGGGCGACCGTGCGTGTACCCGAGTCGTCTCTCTCTCTCTCTTTCTCTATCTATCTTTCTCTTTCTCCCTCTCTCTCCCCTCTATCTCTCTTCTACTCTATATTCTAGCTCGGGCACTTTGAGGGAAAAAAAAGAGAGAGCGAGAGAGAAAAAGAGTGCGATGGAAAAGGAAAAAGGATGAAGAGAGAGCAAGATTCTGGTCTGTTCCGGGTGCAAGCTAAGTGAAAACTCATATTTACCGGTTAAAGCGAGAGCTCAGACATCCGCAGTGTGTAACACGATGCGCATTACACGCGGATGGTCTTGCGGGGAACATTTCTCTCCCTCTTTTCGTTACTATATCTTCGCTATGCCGGAGTTTCTACCGTTTTCCCCCGTATACCTGCGCGTGTTGAATTAAGCTGCTGCTGTCCCATCTCTACGCGAACGACGTGCAGGTGCATCGCCGTTCCCATATGCAAACACACACGCGCAACGAGCGGATGTTTGTGCGAGCCAAGAGTTCATGGCGGCGAAGCAGGGAGAAAACTGGCCGAGTCGCAGTGGCTGCGCGCCTCGTTACCGAATTCCCGAGTCTCGGTTTTCTCGGAAAAACACGCCGGACAAGCATGCACCCGCTTATATACGTCCATTTTCCCGACTATACCCTCCTTCTCTTTATTAATCCTTATTACTATTATTATAATTAGTTTTATTAATTATATAATTACAATACGACTTATTAATAATTATTGTTATAACTAATAATTATTTATTGAGGCGATTGTATCGTTATATCGTTTAATATTTTGTTAAAAATTTTCGTAAATTTTCTTTGACGTTGTATGCACATGTGTGTTAATTTTCAGGAGGTTTCACCATGCGGAAGTCGAGATATTCATTGGTAAAAATTACATTATTTAATTCCTCCCATGTATATAAGAGCAGGTGTTAAATATTGCAATCTTCAATAATGGATATCTCAATTCCTATATACACGGTGAAGTTTTCTAAAATTTTTCATACATTTTTTATACAACATCAAAGCTAGCACACGTCACCTTGGATGATTTTGTTTTTCGAGTATGTTGTACTCTATAGCCAATTAGCAACATAACTTTTCTTCATCAATTTAAGCTCGCAAACCACTTTTTGTACGTGAAAAAAATTAAGACGAAAATTTGTGGTTTTACTGTTACGGCGCAATTATCCTAACATTGTTATTAATTGTTTTGTTATTGCATATGTACATCTTCTATAGGCATTTTTCGTGCGAAAGAATAATTTTAGAGCTCAGTTTTGATAATACGTTTCAATAAGTTTTGTTCTCTCTGCGGAATTATATAGTTATACATATATGAAGTCTGTATACAAGTATATAGGTGGCGCTTATTAATCTCGGAAAAATGTGGCGGGGTTTCAAACTTTTCAATACTAGTTACGTCCGCTCTCGCGGCCCTCTTGACGATATTATCAGAATGACAGACGAGCACTCTCTCGTTAGAGTTGGATTTATCACCTCGCGCACCCACCGTCGATATGCGGATGCAGGTGTCCGAAAGCGGATTAAAAGCTCTTTCTCGATTTTAACAAACATTTTTTACTGCGCGGCTGTTCCGTTAACGTCCATCAAAGAGAGTCTGTTTAAGTTTGGAATGGGAATGGACGCGAGAGCAAAAGATATGGACTTTGATAAACAAAGAGAGAGAGAGAGAGAGAGAGCGAGCCGGAAAAGGGATTACGCATATCTTCCGGTATAAATATTTTACGCATTTTTAATATTTTTTTTTCACCATTTTTTATTTTGCTGCTCGCTCGGTTTTTTTAGTCACGTGTATTCCCATTTTTTCGTCTATTCTCGCATCGTCGGAAATAAATCCTGAACACACGGGGCTCTGTGTGTGCATGCAAAAATTTGGTATTACGCGGCAAAGCGCGTGTACATTCGCTCGCGGGGATTTATCGCGTCGAGCGACGAGGGGAAGCAGAGCAGGGGCTCCGAAGAGAGAGCAAAAAAGATTCGCGCTTTGCAGGGGCGACGTGCTGGGTCATCGGTTTTAGCGGTCGTCGCAGTATCCTGGCCTGGTTATAACCATTTGGAACTAGCAATTAAACGCGTAGCAATCACCCTTCGATACAAGCGTTCATCGTTTTGTCTCTTTTCATATATGTATGTCCCGCTGCGTCGCGCTCCTCTTATTGCTCGCTATACAATATCTCGCTTCGTTCTCTCAACGAAATGTTCAACGATAATTGTATAGTCCGATTGTGCGGCTCGCCTATTTTACATCCGTGCCCTTCGGACGAGAAGAATTCACTTCCGTTACAATGCTCGACCACAATTAAACATCAAAGTCCTGCCGGAATTCGCCCACATGTGCGCCTATCTCCGTCAAGGCACGCAGCCTCAATTACACGCGCGGTGTAACTGCTTTGTCAATATTCATCAGTGTCCTTCGCAGTAATATTCATCACCACCCCTTCCCTCGTTCCCGTTACTACAGAAAAAATCGTTCGTCCACGTGCGATCTCCGAAATGGAGATTTTTAAAATATTTTCATCTGAAAAAAAAACAAATATCTCATGAACTTTCATCTTCTTTGAAATAAAAAAATTATGTTCTTGTTCCTTTTTTGGACTATTTCAAATTTAAAAAAATATACATTTTCATTCTTTCGAATATCTGCTTGGGAAAAATCACGATTGTTGATACGTATTTAATACGTATATAAAGATAAAATCGATCATTGCGTTCTTTAATTTTAAGTAATTTGGAAAAAAATTTAAAAAAATTGTTCTCCACATATAATCCGAGAAATCGGCAACCAAAAATATTTTCAATTTTCAAAAAAAAAGAATATAATTTTTCGCGTTTGTGTTGGTTGTATTCTTAAAAATATATTATTTCAAACTATATATTTAATTCTTAAAATGTTATACATACAATACACGTCCATATAGGAAGTGAATGCTATAAATTCAAATCCCGAACGGCAGCTTTCATACTTTTTTCGCTCTGCGTGGGTGTAAAAATGTAAATGAACGAAATGCACGGGAAAATTTTTTTCACGGGTGTAAACTGGAGGCTGGAGGAAATTCGTGCATAAATTTCAGAAATGACACACGAGCGTGAAAGCGTTCAAATGCGGTTTCGGAGAACAATTCCGCAAAAATTTTGCATACGCGCGGTACGGGAGTCGGGGAGGGCTCGTGCGTGTGTGAATTAAATTCGCGAGAACACGGGTAGTTATAAGCGCTCGGACGCGCGTATATCGTTGACCGGCGAGTACGTTCGGATCGCGCGTATTTGTTTCGGTTTCCGCTTTCACGCACATTCTATTCCGCCCCGTAAACATACTATTAACTTTGGCTCGCTAGCTATCACATCGCATTTATTGCCGATCCGTGTTAATTAATTCCAGGCCCGTCCGTCCTTCAATTATAACGCCCAAGTTTCGATGCAAGCGCGCTCCCACGGATACACAGCCAATTACCATGCAAACGGTTAAGGGCCGACAGACTATCTTTCACACTCTCGCATTGCCACGCTAAATCGATCCAAGAGTGTTTTTCGAGATACCTGTGAACACTTCTATGAACTACTAATTTCATTCAATAAATTCATTTAACGTCACTTGAAAAAAGCAAATATAATTAATTAATTTTTAACTATTTTTTATGTAAACATATACGTTTAACCGGAATATTTTTTCGTATGTTTATGTAGGAAAAAATCTCCCAATATTTAAAAATCTCCAAGTCCCAATAAAGTCTTATCTTTGCTTTTATGAGAAAATAATTAATTTTTTTTCAATTTTTATTTTTGGTACATCACACTTTTGGTTTTTTTTTAATAGTTTGAATTTAATAAAGTTGTGAATTTCAGCCTCTATACATTTAGATTCTTTGATTATTGCTATCTTATTTCTTTACGTTGAAGCTTTTATAGTTTTTAACGTGGATCTCTATTAATGCTTTTGTGTTTCCGAATCTTCTATTTATCGTAAATTTTTTAATCTTACACTGAAAACAAAATTTGGTTGATTCAACAAAATATTTGTTTCAATACGTTCAACGATATTATTTTGCAAATTGAACTAAATTCTTGGTTGATTTCAAATTAACAAGTGTTGTTTCGACCAAATATTTTCCACTAAATTTGTTCTCAGTGTACATTTTTCCCTCTTCTGTTCTGTATTTCCTTTACCATTTTATTATTTAATTTCAAGGAACTGATACTTAAATATAAAAATTGTCAAAACATTGCCATAACATTTGCTACTCAACATCAACGTTACATCTATTATGAAAAAATTACAAAAAATTAAAAAAAACAAGTCTATAAAAAACTCGAAAAATCCTTGCATTGAAAAAAATCGATGATTTTTCATATTTGTATTTATTTATGCAACGTACAGCAAATAAGATTCTCCTCTTTTTTTAGAAATAATCTCGAGAGTTTTCATTTCCGAAGTTTTGCTGTAAAAGCAATGGCGAATCGTTTTGGTGATGTGTATACACATTTTCGCGTGCGTAACGGAGATCGAACGTTTCATGAAATTTAACGTTGCGCATTCGGTGCAACTCAATTTTCATTCTTTTGGCGCGTATCTACACGGATGCACGCGGGTTTTATCGCTTTCGTTATTTTCTTTTTTTTTTCGGGAACGTGTTTTTCACGGCACGAAGGAAATGATGCTGGTGTGTATCAGTTTTGCGTGTCGGTCATCCACGCGTTTCCTCGCTATCCAACGATATTTTTGAAATTACATATTTTCCTCCCCCTGTCACCCCAACCGCCCGTGCCACCCGGAATATCGAGATAAACCGCATGTCGAAACACCGCGTGTTGGCAAAAACACACGGGGTTACACACAATTTCGAGATAAAAATTGATATTCCATGGGCGTTTTTTTTTCGCTCTCGTCCCGAGGCATTCGTTCTTGGAATGCTTTACTCCGGAATTTCAGAAACATGAGTTTTCAGGTTTTTGAGTTCTCGGTTGGACAATATCGTCACGCATGGATTTGAGAGCTTGGAAATTGCCTCCGAGCCGCCGGGCAATCTCGTTAGTTGGAGAATTGCGAAATATTCGGGCGATGTACTCGTATTATCTGTGAATATATAAAAGGTATATTCGAAAAAGGTGAAATTGTGCCGAACGCGGCTTTAATAAGTATACGTATATCCCTACTGATAAACCTTTTGTTCTGGCAGACCTTTCATTATACCTGCTATTCATGAATTATACAGATTATTTGAAAAATTTTACTGCATTGTACTGTATTGTACTGTACACTGTACTATAAAAAAATGAGGCTAGTACATTTACAGATTACATAATTATTAAAAAAAATATTAAAAATAAATTCTTTGGGACAGCATACTATATAGTCAAGTTGATGAAAGTTTTTGTTATTACAATATTATGGATGTCAAAAGATTTTGACGTTTTGTCAAATATACATCAATCTGAGAAAATTCTCAAGTTTATTGGGTTATTTATGAGTAATTTTTCGGAGGTGTAACTATAAATTTATTAAATAGTTAAATAAATAAATTAAACGCATTTACGATAATCTATCACATTATAATCATTAAAATAGGTATTTTGCACATGAAATATTTTTCAAGCGTACATACTATATTTGAGAACAATGTGACCAAGTTTAAACCCATTTTGCATTGTTCCGAGAGTGTCTTCGATTCATACATCCTAAAAAAAAGCCATCGTGGACGTGTCACGGAATAGCCATTTTTATTTTGGGCGCCTCGCGCGCTTTTCAGCGGAAGTGTACATCGAACGAGAAGAATTGAAAGCCAGGGGAGGCGCAAAAGGCTCGGGCTTTCCGGCGAGAGCCGCAAACCCGTGAGCCCCTACCCTCCTCTAAAAAATATCAGGGACAATACGCGCCGCTGTGTATCCGTGCGATAGATCGAGAAGAGACCGTGTGCCGGCGCGAAACAAAAGCTTCAGTTTTAATTACGCGCCTATGGCTCCCTCTCTGCGCCCTCTCTCTCTCGCGTATCGGAGAGACTATCGGGATTTTTGGGCAAAAGAGGGATACACCGCATACAAGCCCGGTGTGTTGCTGGTCAACGGGCGATATTGGCTATCGTGCGCCGGGTATGGTCGCAGGAACTTGCGAGACGAAAAGGCAAAATGCTGGGGAGCGAAGGGAACATTATACACATATATACATGTACATTTCAAATATATCTATATAGATATTACATATATAAACGAGAGAGAGAGAGAGAGAGAGGAGAACGAAGAGAAAACAGGAAAAGCGGAGAAACAAAGAGGGACTCCCGATCGGATCGGATCGGGCGCGCGATATTCTCTTCTCGCCCCGGCGGTAATCTGGAAATATTAGTCGTCGATGCCTCCCCACGCTCCGCCGATACACAGTGCGCCCGCTCATGCATTCATTATTATACGCAGTGTGTATATTTATATACACAAAACATATATAGAGTATATTGGGACGTTTACTCCTCTGGTCTGTGTATAAAATTTTGATACGTCGTTCATGCCCCGGTAAAATCTATCTTGGGCCGCCGCATAACGCCCCCGCGAACGGGTACCGATGAGCGTATAAAATCTCGAACTCGATTCAACGCTATCGCGATATGCTTCTCGCTTCGCGCACGAGAGAGAGAGAGAGACACCGGGGAGCGCGCGTGTTTATATCGCACGGAAGGAATTCGAACGTTCCATTTTACGAAATGGCAGTAACCATGCAAGAATGGAAAAAAAGAGGAATAATAGAGGCCCGAGAATGTCGCGTAGGATAAAATAGTGACAAAAAATAAAGTGCGAAGTATAAGGGATGAACGATGAAAAAAAAATATTATCCCCGTCGTTTGGAGAAAAGCAACCGCGAAGATGAGTATAATCCGTCCATATACGTGAATTCTTTTCTCAAGCTCTCGCTTCGTTCGTCGGATTCGTTCGATACACGCGCTCGCGTCGCCGCGCAGTCTTTTTTCTCTTCGGCGTCCCCTTGCTCTTATATTCTTTTGACTCATTTGGCCGGAGCACGAGAGCCGGATTACCGACATAAAAACAAAAGAATGAGGCAAAACTGATTTTGAAAAATTGGATGTTCCGGATCGATTTTATTGTGCCGGGCATGAAAAAGGGTCGCAAAGCGGGAAAAGGGTCCTCCTCGCTCCGGCTTCAATCCATACAGAATTTCGTCCTTTGCAAAATTTACGGTTATTCTCTTTATCTCGCTTCCTCTCGCCCGCTCCCTCAACCACGGGCTCGCTTTCTCTTTATCTTCTTCTAGCTTTTATGTCTTCGATCAGTCGAATAGACGTGCGCCCCGGGTTTGGCGCGCGCACACACAGAAACTCGTCGCGTATACACACGCAGCAGGAAGGAGGAGAGGGGAGGGGGGGGGAGGGCAAGGAGCGGGCTGATGGCTTTCCGAAAGGTTTTACGATAGGATGCTCCGGAAAAATAGCCCATATCAAATACACACACGTACACACGCATAAAATATATCTATGCGTTAAAACGTATACATCGGCGCAACGGGTGCACAGCTCGCTGGCTGCGCTATCTTTTCAGCTTCGTATCGCAATGTCTGGCTATTTTTTTTCTCCTCTATTTCCCGTTTTTTTCCTTCAAAAATCGTACTTAGCTGATGGATATATTCCCCCGGAACGTTTACCTACCGGAAGAGAGCGACTTTATGCGCTCGTCCGCGCGTATATGCGCAAACGACCAGCGAAAGTATATTTCCCCGGTGGATTTATTTTTCTGATTAAATCACCGCTCGCGGGCGCGCGTCCTCGCGATATAAAGAGTTTCGGCGGGGTTCATGAAGAGAGAAACTTTGCATTTTCAGCGTCGAGTCCTCAATTCCGACTGTCACGGTTTCCTTATTCGCTTTATATACCCGCGAGTCCGCAAAATCTCTCTCCCTCCCCGCCCGTTTATCCGCCTTCTTCACGGCGCGGGCTGCTTCGACGAAGTACCGATTGCTCCAGAGGTCCCGGCACTGGGCGCACCATCTTTCATCTCTCGGTAATGGAATCTTGAAGCACGGATTTTCATTTATAGTTACCGCCACTTGGGATCCAAGAGCGGCAGCTTGTCGATCCGGACTATTTATATTCTCATCTCTTTTCTGCTGTTTTTTTTTCTCCGAGTCTATAGTATATATACACACCCTCGTCCACTTTTTCTGTCCTTCCCACACCGGCTCTTTCACCCTGCGACAACATTTATTTTCCATTTAAATCACGTATACGCCGCTATTGAATATTCACGAGTATTGTGCCATTCATATAGATAACAAAATTACGCGCGCCTCACGCGCACATCCCTGATGATCATATTTCGTCGTCGGAAAAATTTCACCTGTTTACGTCCACTTCGTATAATACCCGCTCGAAAATTCTGTATTCTGGATCCGTAACTTTGAAAAGAAAACAATATAATGAAGGTTTCCACAGGTTTTCAATATATTCGGTATTTTATGCCTGATCCGTTTAATTTTTTTTTTAATATTCGCAAAATAATTGGAAATCTCGTCGTAACGAAATAATTGTCGTTAAACATCTTTTCTTTTCACATGTTGATTTTTAACGATTTTATATATACATACATTCTACATACAGTTAAAATATAGTTTTGAGTATTGGTTTTTGAGTATATATTGGTCGTTAGAATACTCCATTTCTGAATCCAGCATCGCATCATAAAGCGAAAACATTCATTATATATATGTCGAAAATATTCGAATCTTTCAAAATTATATAATATATATACTTGTTATTATTATTGTTTTTTAAGTGCACAAAAGTTATCTCTATTATTTTGAAATATATGTCCAAAATTCGTGTATATATATATATTATTGTAAATAACAATGCGCGTCGTTGTGACCCGAGCCCTTGCTTTTTTATTCTCTTTTATTTTACTCTTTCTCTCTCAGACTTTTTGCCACGAAGACGATATTGTTCCGATAATATAAAATATATACATGCACTTTTTCTTACATATGTTGAGTTTTAGTCAAGAATTCTGGTTTGATAACATTTTGGATGTAACAAAAAGCAATAAAGTTTGTACATAAGCTTTATACATTTGAAATTTCATCTACCCACTGCAATTCAAAGTAGAAATCACTAATATTTGCCTTATTTATAGAGCAGTATTATCGAGACGCTGCATTATATTGCGCGAATAATATACACATATACATATGCCCTGAACTTGCAAATAATGACCCGAAGCAGCCTTACACGAATCCCGGAAATACGATCCTCGCGGAAATTACCGTGGGATTACGAGAAATTTATCGAACGGATTCGAGGGTTTCGCGGTTCGACGTCGATACGCGAGCCTGACTCTCATCCTGCACTATTAACCACCGTCCTATATTCGCTTCTGTATAGATGAGCATAGATATGTACCGAGATTATTGCGACTCTAAAGTGAAAGAAACAATTTGTATTTTTTTTTTCAAAACCTCTCTTCTTTCCATTATATATCTTTTGCTTTTCGCACCTGCAAGAGAATTATATTTCTTTTATTACTAAATTTCCATTTTTCTTATATTAAGACTTTCTTTGGCTTTTGATCTCAAATTTTACAAAATTTACGTTACATTGCGCTCCACTTTTGTTATTCCATACACAGCATAAACTTTTCTTTCACGTATCGTTTCTGACGATACGTCCGGAACAAAGATTCAATAATAACTTCCTTATTGAAGTAAACTCGCGTTCTTCGGCCCGACAATTTTTCAGAACTTTGTCATTTCACCTTTCCTACATTTTTTGGTCTCTCGAGGTCAACATTTATTCGAGAATATACTTTTCCATCATTTTTCTCCACTTGGAACACTGCATAGACGAGAGAAGAGAATCGCCAATTTTAACTTTGTTTTTACGTATGTTTCTCTCTTTTTTAAAATGTTTTTCCTACGTACAGTTTTCTCAAGAATTTCGTTGGGCATCGCGTTTGATTTATTTTTAAAGAGATGAATGAGCAAAGGAGAAAATTGTTAGTCGCGCTGGGCTCGGTGATTTCAGTGAGGAATTGTTATGGAAAGAGAGAGAGAGAAATAAAAAGAGAGAAGCGTATACAGAGAAAATAAAAAGAGGGTGAACACACGCCCCAGGAAAACGAGACGGCCATGCATCTTTCCCCGCTACTCCGTGTCGTTCTTTCTCGCCCGCGAGAGCGCAGCTTTGAAAACGCCGAGGAGCCTGCGGAAATCCGCGCCCGGTCTACAAGACATCGGGAAAGCGGGGGCGAGCCGAGAGCCAGCAACGACGAGATACGTCCGGTAATTGCATTTGTGTGTAGCCCGGAGCTTCTATTCCACGTTGGCATTTATTTGTTCCGCGAAGAGAGGCAGCCCACTTAAAGAACGAGATTAATGCGTATTTCCGTTCGTGAAACGTCTCCACTCGCGTATAAGCCAACCAAAGAAATAACGGAGCACGAACAATCGTCGATTTATTTTCACTTTCATGTTTTTTATTTATTTATTTATTTATTCAACTACGTCACGATAAAGGCCATTTGTTTCGTTGTGATTGGCAAACACAGTTGGATATATGGTTTTGTCTATGCATGTAGTATATAAGATAAATTTTATTATGATATTTGAATAATTAATAAATAATTTATTATCGAGTTAACCAGAAGAGATAGAGAAAGGCATATATAACAATTAAGGACGATATATATATAGTGCGTTCATGAAAATATGCCCCAATGATTTCCTAGAGACAATTTTAGGGGTTTTACCAATTTTTGTGTCATAACGTGACGAAGGGAGCTAGGTTATGCTTGCGTGTCAAGTTTATTCATTTCGGCTGTGGGGAGAATAAGCAACCCCGTTCAGTAATCTTGGTTTTGTTGTCGTTCCCTCAAGCGCAGATATTGTCTTTTCCAGGTCTGTCGTCTGGCGCACAAATATTAGTATTATGCACGTATAACATATATTAAAATACGAGTATAGCTATAGTAAAATCATATTATAATTAAATCATAAAAATTATAATGTTTTATGTATTTAAATTCATATATTAAGTTTTTTAAACTACATTATTTTTTTATTCGTATATTATTATTTCATAGTTTTTATATAAAGTGAAAATGGAATTGAAAATAAATAAATAAATAAATAAATAAACAGAAAAATATTAAAAGAAGGAAGATGAGTGTTGGATGGATGGAGAGCTCACGAGTGCAGGTGATTGAAGCTTTCGCACGTGAAGCACGCAACACACGTATATACCGAGATCGGGCTCTGTCTCGTGCGGGCATTCCGAACAAGTTTCCTGGCCCTCGACCTCATGCCTGCCTCTTTCCTCCCTCAATCCCGCGCGGTCTCCCGACGAGCTTTACGGCCTGTCGTAATAAAACGGTGTAATTTAACGTGACCAATAACCGCAGCGTCGAGCCATCCTCATCTCTCTCTCTCTTTTTCTCTTTTCTCGTTGTACCGCCATCGTTGAGCTCCTCTCGCGAACAAGCCCATTTTCCTCGTCCTCGTGTACCAAGCCATCGAGGCTCTCTTCCTATTTTTCTCTCTTCTCATATACTCTCCAGAACCTTTGTCCCGTATGACCACACTCGAGCCAGCGCCGAATATTTCCCTTGGAAAATGCTCGACACGTTCGAAGCTCTCTCGCGAATGGGAACGAGGTTTTACGTAACAATTCGCGTTCCCCGATTTATGGAACGAGGGGGGGGGGCATGTTCCGATCCCCAGACGAGACTAAAGGGACTTAGAATCGTGCCAGCACGCAGAATTAAAAATATTTCGGAGATTTTCCTTTTTTCCGCACCGCCCACTCTCTCCTCATATTCTCACCCAAACCATATTAATCGTTTGCTCGGCGAAATATCGTTTGATTGCCAGGAAATTTGTTACGTTACAAACTCACCCTTTATTCCTCGTTGGAATAAAAAATTGCTAGGGATCTTTGTATGATTTGTTTCAAATCATGAATATTATCTGAAAAGCAAGATAACGATATATATAAATGTTGCACTATAGTTTTCTGTGACCATATTCGTGAATTTCAGTAATAAAAATTAAAAATTGAAATATGTATACTTTCAAAACATTATGAATTTGTTTTAATATATTAACAAATGTTTCCATGAAGTGCGATTATTTTAAAAAATTATCCAATGGATAAAAAGTGTGATGACATTTATTTTTAATCAGAAAAATTGTTTCAAAAATATATTCAAAAAATAATTCAAATTGCAGCCAAATGAAAAATTTGAAATTAGAAATTTGAATTTATAGATAGATTTTTTTTTATTGTTACAGGTAAGTGAATACGAGCACATCGAGTTTCCATCGACAACTGAGCAGAAACGTGAGTCAAAAAAATTTTTCTTACCATACTTTTTGTACATCATGACATTACGGGTGTTCCTACCATACAGTCTGTTTCAACAGTTGGTAAAATCACATAATAAGAATTTTTCAATACTTAACATTTATTTTCTCAAATAAAGAAGGATTTTTTTATTTCCGTGAAATTTTGCAAAAATTTTTCTTACTCTTAAAGAATTTTTTTCAGTCTAAAATTCTTTGTGTTATACTTGTTGGTTTTATTTATGCACTCATATCATGAAAAGTGCACAGAAAATATTAAACGAGTGTAGAATTTGTTAATATATTATTTTACAAATGTCTTATAAACTATTTTGCCAAGTTGCACCAAATAAAGCATACATATTCATTCTAGAAAATGCCAAGATTGCACAAAAATTTCTTTAAAATCCAACTGTTGGCAGTATGAGGGAAGAACACCGTTAAATGTCGGACATATCGCGTTTCGAAATGTAGAAGGCGGATCGGGTGTGGAGTGTCCTGTTTCACATACACCGCGTAATTAGTGACACGGGGATTAACAAGTTGAATAGAAGAATAATGATGGCACGTAGCAAGGAGAAGTGCTTGAGGGAGCCGCGGTCGGTGGGGGTGAGAGAGGGCGGAAAGTCGAGACGAAAAGCTCGTGGTTGACGAGACTCCGGGGAAGGATTCGGTTACTTGATAGGCAATTGTGCAGGATATCCTCGACTCAAGGATCTTTGCAAAGAATAAACGAGCGGGATGAAAAAGAAACAAAAAGTAGTCGTGACGAAGTGAAAACAGCCATGTTTGGTCAGACGCGTCACCACACAAAAAATTATAAACGTTGAATTTACTTTACACTACATTGGTTTAATTCGACCATTCGATAAAAATATTCGATAAATTTTATATTAAAACAGAAGTGTAGTAATCAAATATTATGCAAACTAAATATTTAATTTACTTAATTAAACGTGAGCGGCGATGAATCGAGTAAACCAAAAATTTTGCTCTCTCGATTGTGCATCGATCGGATTTTCGGGAAAAGTGTCGGTGGGAGAGAAAATCAAAAAATATAATGTGAGCTCGGGAGCATTATCGCGTCGACGTTTTCCTCTCTGCAATAACGCGCTTTTTCAATACGAGCGTCCGTCTCCTCGCAGTGGCAGCTTCGCTCTTTACATAAAACTCTATTCTCGCTTCTCGCGAGTGGATTCAATGACGGGGAGGCTCCATGTCGACTGTGTACTTTATCTTTCTACCGTCGTCTCTCTGTTGTGGAAACGTCGTGTCAGAAATTCGAGAGGATCGTCCACTCGGTTCCACTGCTAAATTTAGCGTTCGTCTACACGTGTACCGACTCGTGTCCGGGATGAGAGGAACGTGCCGCCCGCGTTTTACTCTCCGCCACGAAGTATTTGCCGCTTTTTCTCATCCTTTCGGTCTCCGCCTTTGTATCATTCCGTATTTGTCTCCCGGGCTCCGCAGACGAGCGACAAAACGTGAACAGGGAAACACGACGAGGAGCGCCGGAATTTGTGTTTCACGTTCGTTGAAGCCACAATGAGACGAGAGAAAGACAGACAAACTTTCTCGAAGCCTTTACTTTCCCTCGCGGTTCTATTTGTGCACATCTCGATGTCCTATTTCGCGTCCACCGCGAGCGCGCGCATTTTCTCCCCCGCCTTTATTCCGTATCTACGTCAGCGACGACGGGTCTTGTTGCACGCGCGGGGGCGACGCAATAACGTTTCACCCGATAATGAATTTCTCCCCGTGAAATTCCCGTCTCCGAGCGTGCGCGACCATTATCTCGTCGCGAATGAATTCATATGCGCGAAACGCGGACGTTTGTTTCCCCCCCGTTTTCATGTCGCTGAGTCACCGATAATTTATTTTACCAAATGCTTTTCGAATAGCTGCGATATTCTCTCTCTCTATCGGCACGAGCTGCCGCTTCAATTCTCGGAAAATAGACATTTTGTCGTTTTTATCACTACGGTATATCGCGAAGATTTTCCCAAAGTTCGACGCAGCTCGATCAAATCGCGCCGAGTCGAGCGAAACTGACGAAGTTGAGTCGCCGATCGAGGGAAAAAAAAATTGGCCGATTATATATATTTGCCGACATATCCCAGAGAATATTCGGGAGTCGCTCTTATTGTTCTTCTCAAAGTATATAAGCATTTATTTTCTCGTTGAGATAAATAGGAATTACACCGTAAGGAGAACCGCGATTTTCCCCCCTAGTCTACCGCAATCTCCTATCTTTCTCAATGAATCTGTACAATTATCTTCGCGGAGAGGGTTCGGTCTTTCAGTCTCTCGAGAGTCGATTCGCCGTTCGCGGAAAGAAAAAAAAAAGAGAGACGGAGAGAGAAAGAGAGAGTGCGCGAGAGGACGAGTCTCAACGTTTGTCAAGTTTGTCTCCTTTGCAATCGAACGATTGAAACGACGAGAGTTTGGATAACTTGAATGTCTTCGATCGACATGTATATATACTTCCACCCTGGCGACTAACACCGTGCGAGGAAACCCTCTGTGGTTAAATTTACACCGGCTCTTCCGTTTTCAATCGAAGATCCATTTTTTTTTCTACAAAAAAAACTTTAAACTCACTTAACGGGGATAAAACTAATTGTACCATATATCATGGAATAAAAAAATATATAAATTAATCCCTCTTTTTCAACATACACAATTTGTGTTTGTATACAGGATTTTTGTAGTACAAGAAAAAAAAAGGAATTTTAATTAGAAAAATTGAAATAATTTGTTTGATGAATATTGATATAATAATGATATAAGTTAAAAAAGAAATTATTCCAAATCGTGAGTCAGTCATTTCCAGAGTCGAGCTGGAATAACCTGTGCATATACATATGTATAATAGAAGTTGTACGATGAGATGGAACAGAAGCTATCCTCGAAGATACGCGTCACTGTCGAGAACGATGTAAAACGTATTTCCCCTCTCTTTTGCCGTTCTCTTTCCCCTCTTTGTTTCTGTCTCTCTTTCTCTCAGGATCTCTAAATCTCTATATATTCCCTGAGAAAGATCTTTCTTTAGCAATTCTCCGTTCGACAGCAGCTTTTGCTCAGAATTCGAACGCTCCGTAGACGCGTATACCCGGACTCTGCTTTTAAAGGAGAAAAGGGCGCAACGCGGAAAATGCAGAACGCGAAACGAATCTCGATAGCGCCTCGCTCGTCCG
Organism: Cremastinae sp. A BG-2022a; assembly: GCA_030522545.1. Lineage (NCBI taxonomy): Eukaryota > Metazoa > Arthropoda > Insecta > Hymenoptera > Ichneumonidae > Cremastinae sp. A BG-2022a. Next base: position 33,648 of record JAPYYW010001605.1, read on the forward strand.
TATCACTTTCAACACGCAAATCCGACAACGATATTTCGCTTTTCCGCTTCGAAGAAAATTACAAAGTTTCCAAGACTCGAAATCTTTGCCGTTTCGCTGAACGATCTCTCTCGCTTATTCGTGTATTTTCTTTTTTTTCTCTCTCTCTCTCTGTCCCTATAGCAGCGAACAAACGTGCTGGATGCAAGCTAAAGGATTACGCAGAGGAGCTTGTATACACAATATAGCGAAATGTATCCATTTTATTGTTGTTATTGCTCTTTTCTCGCTGTTCGGCACTTCATCGCTCTCCCCCCGTTGTATAATCCACAAAACACTTCCTTCGCGCTCTCTCGAAAAATCAAATAACTTTCGAAACGGCCTGAAAATTCGCTCTCCCCCGTGCATAATTACTCGCGAACACAAAAATTAATTCGATAAGCTCGCAACGCTATATAAAAGCGTTGCGTTTCCTGTCTATATATTATATTTTTATCTTATTTCATTCTTCCCGCGTTCAGCACGTAATTTGTCATGCCGCCCGGCATAAATTTATCGCCGCGCTTCTGCGATACGCAGGGACGATGAATTTTTTTTCGACGCTCGCAAGAATGGTACATAAATAGGCCATAAATAATGAGTTCAGGGCGCGTGTGCCCGGGAGAACACTCGCACGCGGAGAAACCCGGGAAAACTTCATAATATTATTCAAAATATGCGGGCGTACGGGGCGCCCGCAGGATAGGAGAGAGACTCTGCTCCCGTGTATCCAAAGTTAATTTCAGAGCATGCAACCGCCGTGCTGGGCTGCGCGGAGTAAAACGCTCTCGACCCTTGACGGATGTAAACTGCACCCCTCTGTAATCTACATCGTAACACCCTCGCTTTAACCCGAAATACACAATGTCTATAAATATATATATTCGCTAAGAATATGCACAAACTTGTATACTGCGTTTCAGGCTCTCGTCGCTCAGCAGCTCGACTCGTGTAGCGCCCTTCGCCGCGTTCCCGCACACATGCATCCCGTCGCGTCTTTTCTCTCTTCCCGACGTTATCCTTCAATGCATTTTTATCTCTTCGCTGAATATCGCTCGGCTCCTCGTACCCAATTACTTGATGCCCATGCATGTTGTTCCTACTTTCTATCTCTTCGTTCTGTGAAAAATTAAATTCTTGTACTTCAGACATTCGGAGAGTGGGCTCTAGAAAAAGATGATATATTAAAAAATTAACTCTCTCGAGTGTTTTTAATTTAGAAATAAAGATCTGATGTTATTATTGTGATGAAGCTTTGTTATGACTGTGATTGTGATTGTGAAATTTAGAATTTTTATATTGGGTTAACAGTTGCATATTCTCGAATTGCAATTCAAAGCTTGCGAGTCTTCAATTGTAATTCTAGACTTGCAATTCACAGGATTCAACTCGCGGGTTGCAGGTTTCACATTGAAAGTTTCGAATTGCCACTATCATTGCAATAATGAACACATATATGTATTTCCGAAACAATACCCCCTTAATTATTATTTTTGAAAAACAATGGAATTATTTATGTATTTGTTTTATAAATCGAATCGAATCTCATTAATAATATATTAAAATTTTTATATAGTCACTGGCCAAATTTATTTAGCTGCTTAACATTAAAAGATTAATTTTATATGTAGAAAGTACAATCATACCAATTTTCTGAAGGATATTATTTCGAATATAAAATTTTTCATAACTTTTACTTTTTAATTTTTATCTTTTTCTTTATAAACACTTGAAGTATTCCATTTTACAAATAAAAATAATTAACATGCATTTCTTATAAAATAAAATATCTTGTGAAATACTCGAGAATCAAATCGAAAAATTATTTTTTCTATAGCTGAATGATAAAAATCAAGTATAAAGTTTAAAAGTATTTAGTAAATTTAGTAATTAAATGTATAATATTACTTTGACAACAATTTTTCGACCTTGTCTTTCAATCTTGTCTGACTTATTTTGATCAATTTACATATCAAAACGTTCGTATATTAGCTTCATTTTATTTTTGATGAAGCAAATAAAATTTGTACATGAAATCACGCTGATTCGTGAAAAAAAAATCCAAATTTTAGATTGTGCGCTGATTGAGCAAAATCGCAGTTAAAGCGAGCTCAGATCTAATCCTGAAAATGAAGTATATGGAAAATCATAAAAAATTTCACTTTTTCGCATTTATTCAGTAAAAGATGCACTCGACGGTGCCTTGAAAATGTATTTTTGCCTCGTATCTACGCGGCGACCCTTGATATACACGTCGGGAGATGCCGTATCTCGTGAAACTCAATTTTCTGTCATATACGAAGAAGAAAAATAAAGGAGAGGGAAAAAGAAGCGAGAGTCTTTGGTGACTTTTCGCTGGCACGGGGTACACACGCCAGTGATACGATTAGATATTCAAGCGAGAGGCGGCGGGGTTTGTCTCGTGAGGGGGGGGGAAGGAGGGCAAGGCGAGCGACATAACTGACATATATTCCCATTTACATACAGGCTATCTCGACACAACAACCTCCAAACTTCCGAAGAACACGTAAATTGAGAAATTCTGGAACGGAAAACCTTTTTGCAGTTTACCGATCGGAGCAATCGTTTCTCGAGTTATTTATTTTTCGAGTTTACCAAAATGGCAAGTTCCCGCGCCGGGGTTGCGCCCGGTCCACACGCCGTTTCGATGACAATTTTCTCCGCGAGACATCCCAAATATGCAAAGCGAGAAAGAGCGAAATATTTATATATTGGAGACAGACAGCAGTATATACTGTACGCGTTTTTCACAGCGAGCGATGAGCGGGGAATGCGCGTCCGCGTACGGGCCCACATACTTTTTACTCTACAGGCAAAATACCGAGAGCGAGGTAAAGGTATGATTTTTCTCTCCTTCTCGTCCTCAGCCCCTATTTCTCCAGTTTTGACGAGAGGGAGAAAGATGAGAGTCGTCGTATTACCACGGGGGAGAGGAGCGAGAGCGCTCGGGAGAACACGATGAAAAGGAAAAAGCACGAAGAAACTCCCGTGGAAGGAACCAAGCCAAAAATATCTCTGGCTCGTTTTCCGCTCGTCGAGATAACAAAACGATCTACGGCTGTGTACACACACACACTGCGGTTCAGTGTATTACATAATATATATATATATATATTTCTATATATGAGCGCGATGAGTAAATATTCCATGTACGTGTGTACGTGTGGAGAAAAGAGAGCGAGAGAGATATTGAGCGAGGAGGGAGAGAGGGACGAGGATGGTCTCGTGGACGTTGGCGAGACGAAGGGATGACTTCGGGGCAAGGGAGAGATGGAATTTCGGCGCGACGGGGCTGATTTTGCGCCGCTGGCGATGCTCTTCGCTTTTCGAGGCCGTCCTCTCTGCTGGGACGCTCTTTCCACTCTCTCTCTCTCTCTCTCTCTCTCTCTCTCTCTTTGCTTTTCTTTCTGTCCGCGGAGCGAGACGGAGATATACAGAGAGGTCGAGATTCCAATTTAGATGCGGCGACAGCAGCAGCGACATCGTCTCGTATGTCGGTTCGCTCTCCGTACCGCGAAAAGGGTGCCTTTTCTCCCTCCCTCCAGCTCTCCCCGCCCCGTCCCACGCTTCGTTCCCCCTGAGCGTATACAAATTTGTAGGCAAACAGGAAATTAAGCGGGGGAGGATCGTCTCTCGCCAGAGGGTGGCAGCATCAGGCTAAAAGTGAGCGAGAGAGAGAGAGAGGGGGAATGAGATTTCAGAGATATCGCTTCTTCACGATGCCGTACATATGCTTTTTTTCTCTTTTATTTTCTTATATGTCCTCAACCGAGTTGGGAAAACAAGGGATCGTCACCGATCTCTCTCCGGCGCTTTTTGCTTTTTCTCACGTCGTGTATATGCTGACATCAACGGCGCGGGGGGCGAACACGCGCATCTGATGTCCCTCGCGTCAGACTTCTATCTCTCCGTGTCAGTATAGAATATAATTTCATCGTAATCTCTCGTCCCTCTCGATTCCAAAAAGCTTCGACATTCCTCCCGCGAGCCGACATTTTTTTTTTGCACCCGAAGAAAGCAATCTCCCCGGCGGGGAATTACATCGAACGTCGATTTTAGCGGTCGCGACCGTGATTTATTTCGTCCGGGAGGTTCGAGCGTGAGGGACCGGAAGAAAAATTTGTGATCGAGCTTTCTTATTTTTCTTGGCAATAAGAGCAGAGCTGAGAGCGGATATATATAGTATACTATACTCCGCGCCGCTTTTTCATCGCGAGAAGATCGGGGAGAAAGAATCAATCAATTTTCGTGCTCATTCCGCTTGGAGCAATTTAATAACCGAACAATTATTTTTATCACGAAATCAATCGAGAGGATCGAATAAACGCTGACCATACACTGCCCGGTACACACATGCCCTCTCCCTCTCTCTCTCTCGTTCCCCCTGGATGTGTGCTGGCGCGAATTCTCGAGAGAGAATATATAGGTTTTGCGCGTGTGGAAGGGGCAAGATCTAACGGCTCTCACAGGAATATTTATTATATCCAAGGGCCGCGCGTATATATGTAGTCACAAAAAATATAAGGCCGCGCTGTCCGTTTATATATACGTATATGTACCGGGAAAAAAGCACGCATATACTCTCATATATAGTGTATTAAAGGACGTATAGGCGCGGAGCATTTCCGTCCGGAGAGAATAACGATTTATGACGGTCTAATAACTTCCCCTTATCGGAGTTTTGCCGCTCTTTTCATCGGTCGCTTCTCCGCACTCGCCAGAAAAACTCGAACGATATAGACGTGTGTACGGATCTAGGATACAGTTATAAATGTCCGAGGGACGCAGACGGCAGGGGCCAGGTAAACACACGCGCGGCTTCATATCGAAACGCGCTTGTGCGCATGGTTTTCTCTCTTTTTTTCTTCTCTGTCTTATTGGGGCTCGTCGCCCGCAACGCGCACGCATTGAGCAAAAATGGGGGGCACGCACTCGGTGTATCTCTGTATTCTCTCCTCGTCGCGAATAAAATTCTCAAGTACGAAAACCGAAGCAAAGAGAGAATAAAGTTCGAGTACGCCGATCGGTGCGAGCAACGAAGAAAAATTCTACTTTTTCACTTTTATTTTCTTTTTTCTTCTCGCTTTGTGTGTGTGTGTGTTTTTTTTTCTTATCCTTTTTTGTCGGTCTCAACTCGAGCGACCGTATTTACACATTTATCAGTTCTTCGGCCGCATTTTCTTGGCCGGCTCGCTCTCGGCCGAGAGACATGCGCGACCTTGTCAGGCTTTTCGAGACGAGAAGAAAAACGAAAACGGGGGAGTCGATTCGTAAAATATACACGAGCGCCGCGACGTCTCTTCTGACGTTTCCAGCCGTTAAATCGACCGTTGAACGCGTTGAAAAGAAATGCATCACTTACAGAGGATAAAGCGCTTGTTTTTTCATCGTGCGTCTTGGTTCATATCGCTGCGTTTTTTTCCAATTACGTGGAAAGAAATATCATACATCTCGGGACCGAGAAAAAGGGCGCCGGACGAAGAATTACAAATTGGGATCGCCGTACAGATAATTAAACATAATGAGGGTCGAGCGGGCATTGTTTAATTTTGCACGACGGATACCGTGATGAAAAATAAACAAAGAGAGAGAGAGAGAGAAGGAAAATTGTCTAATAGGGATAAGGATAAGGCTGAAAAAAGCAGGGAAAAAAGCACAAAGAGCGATCATTCCCATTTTATAAGCGAGGGTCAGGTAAATATGTATATATGTGTACATATATATATACCTACGTATATCTTGAAGGATAAAGTGTCACGGTGGTAAAATTGTTTTTCTGGTTTCTCACTGGATGTCTGAGCGCATTTTGTCTTTCGAGAGAGAGAGAGAGAGAGAGAGAGAGAGATAGAGGATATGGCGGGCGTCGGGGTTATTACACAGACGAAAGGGTACGAAAGGGACGATCGCTGTCGCGAGAACGCTGAATCCTATCGTGGACGACCAAATGATGTATAGTGTATATAAAACGGGGGGGAGAGATCGAACTATATATACACACATTCCGAAAGGAAAGGATTCCAGAGGGGATGAGAGAGTGTGTGTTCGTGGAGGATATGGCTGTATGGGATCGAGGATATATTTTCGCGTCTCTGGAAAGGGCGAACGAGCCACCTTTATTAAAAGAGTTCGCCTTTTCCTTCTCCCTTCCTCGTCTTCGTATTCTTCCTCTAGCTCTCTTCGTCTCCCCATCTTTTCATTGTGTTATTGCTCTCGTGAACAGACTTGAGAGACTCTCGAGAACGACGTGTCCTCGATACACGGGACATATCCTGCTGCGGGGAGCTCGCTCGACGTTCCCGTCACTGCATATTTTATTATTCTTATCGTGCTTTTATCATTGCTGTCACGACGCACCAGAGGCTATTCTCTGTTAATTTCTCTTTCAAAATTAATTCTGTAGCCATTGTGTGTTATGCACATAGGAACGTCCATAAGAATGTGCATTCGGAAAATTTTGTAACTGACGTTGCATAAGTCGATGACTTGGAATTTATCGTTCTCGCAATTGCAAACGAATAACGTCGTATATATGTGTGAAATACATTTTTTAAAAACCAACCAGATATTCAAAAAATGCATACAATATTTTACTTATATATATTGCATAAGAACTGATTAAAAAAATGTTCAACAACTGAAATTGAAAAAATGTCGAAAAAAAATGTTTGTTGAAGAAGTTGAATAGCATATTAAATCAGAAATTTCCTAGGGTTTAGAAAGAGTATATACAGTACATCAGAAAAAATATAAAATTGTCACGCAACGAAATTGAAAAAGCCATAAAAATGTTTATACATATATTGAACGTTTTTTTAACTCTTTCATTATTGGTTTTCGAATTTTATATAATAAACATTTTCGTTATGCAGAAATTTAAAATTATTTTAAAATCTTCGTGCGTGAAAACACGAATACACTTCTTTTGAATTATAAGAAAGACAATATGGCATTATTGCGTGTTTAAAGTTATACACATAAAAGTAAATATAATATATAAGCAATTTTATTAAATTCATTATTACACATATGCATAATATACGTATTATTATTTCAACTGATGATAATGGCAGATTTTCTACAATTTCAATGAATTAAAATACACTTTTCATATGTGCAGTATAACATTCTTCGGGTTTGCAATAATTTTGATTTAAATATTTCTTGCAATAACTGTACTGAAGGAGAAAGAGAGAGAGAGAGAGAGAGAGAGAGAGAGAGAGAGAGAGAGAGAGAAATCGTCCAGGTCAGAGGTCAGTATAGAAAATAGTGGATGCGAGATTCCGGCACGCTCGGAATTTCGCTTTCTCGCGTTGTTCATTGCTCGCCGCTTGTCTCAACAATCTCCGGCCCGTTGGTAGTCTCGCAAGTGTGTACTAGCGCGGTACGATGTGGTATATTCAAAGCGTATCCGATGACATTAATACGCGTCAACGATCCTGATACCGCCGGTTATTGTTTCGAAATACTCGAAAAGCTTTGTGCACAGAGGATTTGTCGCGGTGCGAGAATTCTCGCGAAATTGTTGGAATCTCTCCGAATCGAGAATCGCGAAAGTCTTTTCATCTGCTTTATTCTCTCAGAATTCAAATATGAATGAGATTCTTCAATCGCAAAAATTTCATCGGAATAAACGAAGTCGGTCGATAATGGAGAACTTACTTTCTCGTTCTTTCGCTTTTAGCACGAGTTCTCGTCATTCATTATAAGTTACTCAAGTTATTTTTATTATTTGGTTGAAAGAGCGACGGAAATAAGTGAATGGATGAGAAAAAACGGAGCGAAATTTATTCACAGTTCTCTCGTTTTCTCGTCTGTTGGAGATTTTTCACATCCGCAAAAAATAAGTCCTCTGGAATGATGATAGATTAGGTATGCTCCTGTATATATATATTATACAAAATTAACTGAAAAACCAATATGAACAGTTTTTTCGTTCTTGTAATTATGAACTTCGAGAACTTTTTCAATCGCTGTTTTTTTTTAAAAACAATTTCGGATTTTTTCATTTTATTTATTTTATCGTTTCATTTCTCATGAAAAATAATAACGAAAATTTCTGAAATAGTATATTTTATCGAAATGTTTAAAATGAATGGATGGCTCTCATTTATTTAATTTTTTCGGATGGTTCTTACCGCGATAGGAAATTTTTTTGTATTTTTTTGTCATAGAGTTGTAAATTTTTAAATTATGAAAATGGTCCTTTTACCTTATTCGATTTGGTATGTAAGAATTTTTCGAAAGTATAGTTAAACATTTTTATTTGGTGTTTACGATATGGACATTTCTATACACTGAGAAAAATTATAATAGTATATATAGATTTTACTATATGAAGTAACAAATATTATACTGATTGTTTTTGAATTTTTTAGGCCTACATAAATAATATTTCAAAGTGTAATACTATTTCGTAGTAAATATTTCCAGTTATATATAATGATCGGAATGTATAATTGTTATTTTATAGTAACAATTTTACCCATATACATCGTCTCTCAGTATATGCAAGTATCATTTAAATAATTAACATATATTTAATGTTGTTTATTATAATTGCCAAAAAAGTACATATAAAAAATTTATTGTATTTGACTTTTCTCTGTATTTTCTATTTGAAAAGTATGCAAATGAGCTAATATATATTTTCAATATATTTTTCATTCACTTGCCATGTGTGGGTGTCTACGTTAGCATTTCTTCGATTTAGGATTCAATCGCCTGTTCATCCCGGGTCAAAACACTATTATATTTTGAGTGCATAATCCGCGCAGTATACACGAATGGGTATAAAAATCTATTGGAGAAATATATACGGCGAATGCCAAATGGATTTGTCCAGGCCAGTTGGTATAGTCGCGAAGATCGGATTCGCGATGGGGGGGGGGTCGTGGCTACATTTCTTAACCCTCTCATCATCTCTCGGCGAGGATCTGGCCCGCCGTTCGCCCATGCACCAGTGCTGAAAGCCTCGCGTATATATAGATGTGCGCTGTAACCTGAAATCGCCCGGAGGAATTTGATGCAAATTGATGCCGAATCGATACTAAAACCGGCTGGAGTTTCGAACGATATTCGCCGTTACCTCCCAGCCGTTGTTGCCTTCCGTTCCCCAAACCTTTTTTCCCTTCGACGAAAGCCCTTGCCCCTCTCTCCGCCATTCCCCGGCCAACACAGTCTTATAATAATAATAAAAAAAGAAAAAAAAGAGAACTGCGGTGACGCAAACTGCACTCTTATTCCACTTCATTTCATATTTCTCTCTCTCTTTCTCTATTTCGCTCCAGATCCCAATTCAATATGGTGTTTCAAGAAGCAAAATCGCTTTAATTGTTTTTATTCCGGATATACAAAGACTTTAATTTGAGCTTAAATTCCAAACACCGCCCCGGCATCCGGGCTCTGTCAAAAACATGAATAATTCATCTTTTTTAATTTTCTTCCGGAATTTCAAAATTATGTTAAATAATGTACGCCCTGTTCGCCCATATATATAGGAACGGGATTCCCTCGATTGTTCACGCAGCCAGAGAGTACTTTGCTTGTAGGCTCAATTTTTCAAAAAAAAAAATTTACATCTCACGAAGCGTATATATTATAGATGAAAAGCCTGACGTGTATCCGTCCGTGCTGGCGCCCTCTGATTTTTACAAAAATTCGCGGTTCAGACGTGTGTCAAATTTACGGATTTTTCTGGGACAGGCTCTCTTGCCTCGCGGCATGATGCGTCTTAAAATTCCATCTCCTAGCTGCTCTCGACTCGCGAGCATGTGTCCCTCAATCTGGAGACATCAGGCGGCGTTTCCTACCTTTTTCCTTCCGACGCGCGGAATCTCGAGGAAAGCGGCCATTGTCTCGTTTCTCGCGTAAAGAATTTTACTGCCGGGGGGGGGAGGAGGACATCAGGATTTTTCTGTGGCAGCAGCAGCAGCTGAAGACGGGAATATGCGTTCCACGGTACACACGTCTCGTGCACCCTTGAGCCTTGTACACCCACATTTTTTTTCATTTTTTCTCTCCTTTATTCTCTTACTTTTCCTACCTACGAAAGTTGCACGCGCGCACAGCTGCAAACTATGATGATTCTTCACATCTTTCACTCCCGTGACCCGAATAATCAATGCGTTAAATTCGTTCGATATTTAAAACACATGCATACACAGTGTGTGTGTGTGAGTTTCAAGGAAGAGAATGTAATTGAATTTTTTTGTGGGAATTTTCTATTCTATTTTTAATATGATCCATAATTTATTTTAATTGGAAAGTCTTCTCATCCGTACGTTTGATGAGATCCACAGTTTTTTTTATGATTCGTTCGTGCAAATATATATAGGAAGCAGCGCCGGAAATATAATTTCAGGACTTATATACCCGAATGATTGTCTCTCTTCGTGGGCATGATATTACGGTTTCGAGTATTTCATAATGTTGATGAAATGTCAGAGCCCGCTTCATAAAGGTGGAACGTAAAAAACGGTGATATATAACGAAGGCGAAAGAAAGGGAGGGCTTTTTTACGTTCCGCAAAAAAGCTGTTAGCCGCGAGTTCCCTTATGGCCTCGTTCTCGCGCACTCGGGATATTTTCTCCTCTCTGGCTCAGACCTCGGAATTTTCATATGATAGAATTTTTCTTCCTCGTCTGCTTCGAGATATACTCGCACACGTCGGCTCGACGACGCTCACGCACGTGCACGCACACGAAACGGGAACAGCAGGAAAATGGGCGCGCTTAGAGAGAGAAAGAGAGAGAGAGAGCAAGATGAGAGAGACTATTCGCGAGATTGAAGATTTTCCGATACGCGGAAAGAATACTTTCTGCATAATCGACATATGTCACACGCATCCGATAAAAGAGCGCCGCATTGACAACGGAAAAATGTATTATTCTCTGCCACGTTTATATCGAACAAATATACGAAAACGCAAAAGAATCGGAGAACAGAAAGAAAAAGAATTCAAACGACATATGACTATATATCGGATATGCGAAAGGGAACATTTTTTGCCTATTATCACGAGTATGAAATTCTCAAATACGTATAGATAGAATAAGGTAAACCTTCCAATAGTTGAACATTTCCCAAAAGTTGAACGATACTTTTTATATTACGAGTGACAATACGGCCGTTTATTTATATGTTTGAATTGATATTGTGCTGTTTTCTTCTAGGCGTATATACTTCATAAAACTTGGCATAATGCACTCTATTTCGATTAATTGATTAGAGGTTTTATCTCTTTTTTAATATAGAATACATCCGCACTGACAATTTTTAAAAGTATTTTGAAATGATATTATAAATTTGAAACACTAAACTATTCACTTTTCGAATGATTGAAAATTACACTGAAACTGACACTCAATTGTCGAATTTCTATACGAAATGTTTTTCGGTAACGAAGTACCTGGCGAGACCCCCGACACTTTCTACCGGGCTACTGATTTTAAATTCAGTCGAAAATCCAAATAATCACGATCGTGTTCAATTTTTCACTCGACCTCGACCGATCACCACGGAAACAATGACCGGGGGATTAACGAAAATTTAAAAAAAATTTTTCCTCGTCACGCTCGACGAATTTTCTCTCTTTTGTTTCAAATGTTTTCGATCCCTGAACTATTCAGGTATATTCGTCCAAGTATATTTGATATAAATAATAGAAAATTGTGTTGCAAGTTTTTTTTCACATAATAATAAGCTGAGAACATTTAGCGCGTTCGAGGACCTCCAGCATGATTTTTTAAGAATCGAAAATGGAAATATCTCAAAATTTCAAGTGGTGATACCTTTTCTTGTCCTCGAAGATATTGACTTCATAACAAGTAATTCCTGAAAATTTTTGCAAGACGAAGTGAACTATTGAAACATCAGGGTCATCGATTATAGAGGCCTCATGTCTTTTTTAATATAGGATTATACTTGCAATGCTTGTATTATTTTTTCTAATATATAATAAAAATATAAGAATTATTTTTCCAACAGAATAATAAGTATTTTTTTCTCAACTGAATACAAATGAAATTGATTTTGAATTGCAAATATATACGTATATCAGATTGTTTAAAATTATTTTTAATTAAAAAATAAAAAGTTCTTGGATGATTAAATATTTGGATGACGTATACCTTATATGCGTTGCATATATTTATTTAATTTTTTACAAAAACTATTATTTGTCAGTAAAATAATGAAAAATGGTGTGCAGTGTCATAAAATAGTATATTTTTTATTCAAAAGATTTGTTTCTTTTGTTTTTTTAGAGTCTCAAGTTGAAAGATTAAACATCAGAAAGAATTGTTCGAAGGTCTTTTGATTAATTTGATGTATCCATCATCAGAAATAATGATCTTGCGATTATAAGCATTTTTTCATTCGTCAGCACTTTTAGTGATGAATCGTGATGTTACTTTTTAAAAAAGGTAGATAAAAAATAGAACGTGTGTTTAGCAGGACTTTTAGACGTTTTTAAAATTTGCTCCCATATATTCAGTGAATTATTTTCTTATTCGTTTTTGCTACAATCTTTCTCCACATCTAGTCAGTTTCTGACAACTCGGTGTTTTTATTCCTAAAAAAAGAATAGGGGGGGGGGAGTGAATATTGAATAATATTCCCAGGAAGAGGAATCGCTCCCTCTGATAATTGCTTCCAACTGCTCGGATCGTTAAGCATTTTTCCCCATTTTTTTCGAATTGCTGGGGAAGAGAGAGGTTTGCTCAGGCGCGTTCTCCACGCGCTTTTCTCAATATCGTGGAGGAACGACGCGAGAAGAGCCACAACGATGTTCATTGCACCCTCGTGCTTCGTTTATCGCGATATTGTCAACGATAATCGGCGAGCGCGCGCGGTATTTCCGTTCTCTCCTCGTTTTTTTCGCCCCCTCCCGCCATTTCCTTCGTTTTTTTGCCGAGAAAAATTGATTTCTTTCCCGGGACACTCGTATACTTTTACCCTGTGCGACACTCCTCGCAATATCGAACGTTCGCTGCGAGAAGGGCGTAAGTCTAATGGTTTTACGTGCTCCGGCATCCGGGCCGATTTCTCTATACGTTTTAATCGTCGATTTACATGTCATCGCGCCTCGACAAAGTACAGTATATATTCACGCGAGTATTATATGTATTTTACACGCACACGATTAGAAACGACTATGACTCTCATTAAAGGCTGTATAACAACGAAGAATTGTAATTTTCACCTGGGCGAGTCGCGAATTCTATACTATCTCGTAAACTCCCTCTCGTTTATTTCTCTCCCTCTATCCGTCCGATCTCCAGTCATCGTTCGACGATTAATTATCCTCTCTCCTTCATATATATCCTGTGAGTTTATTCGTGTTGCTTGTTTTTCTTTTTCCTACTAAAGGCGCGATCGATTATTTTATTCGTTTTCTTATACTTTTACGTTTTTTTTCCATCGCATCGCGCGGGATGAAGAACAAAGTGTCTTTCTTTCTGTATAACGCGACCGAAAGAATATTCGCGTTCGCCTCCGGCTTTAATGATGATCGATTATCTTCTCCTTTGCAAAGATGAACCAAATACGGGTGGGTAATTTGAAAAAAAAAATAATTAAAAAAAAAATAAACAGGAAATTAATAAAACGCTCGAGAAACCCCGCGTCGCCTGATTGAATAAAAAAAAAAGTTTCTTTCTTCGCAATTATAAACTGTCTCCCCAGGAGAGGAGTCGCGTGTTGCGCGCAGTCGCGGTGCAACCAATTTTCCGTTGGTGATTGAGAATCGCATCCCCCATAACCGTCGATCTAACAACGTGGTAATTTAATCAGACGAGCCTCATCATCAGGTGTACATGCACATATATATATATATATGTGTGCGGGGGGATAGCGCGCACACCGGAAGGAAGAGTTGCTGCTGTCTGAACGGAGAACAAAAGAAAGAGATCGGGAGGAGAGGGAGAGACAGAGAGGGATGAAGAGGAAAAGAGCGAGGAGTGTGTAGTCGACGAGTGGAACAGGAGAACCTTTTCCTTCCGCCAATCTGCGAAATAGCTCAAGCCCAGCGAGGGATGGAATGAAAGAGTTGGTCTATATATAGAGGATGGATCGGCGGAGCTTGCAGGATTTCAGCTATCTCGGTGTCCATTCTCCGAAGCAGAGGAAGAGGGAGAGAGAGAGAGAGAAAGAGGAAGGAAGGAAGGAAGGAAGGTATGGCGCAAAGCTGTACGGCTTTGGCTATCGGAGTGCGAGGCTTCATGGAGAACAACGTCGGCGACTACGTGTATAGAGTCTGAGGGAGAGAGAGAGAGAGAGAGAGAATTCACCTTCCTGTTTCCTTCGGCTCTTCCACTCTCCCTCTCATTGTCTCTTACGCCCAGCGGTTCTCCTGCGCCGATTTCTCAGAGGACCGTGAGGGGTGCTCGCGAGCTGAGAATCCGGCCGTCATCGCTTCGCCGGAGTGAGCTAACAAGGCCGGGGAGATTGAATCAAGACCGAACGCGCGTTTCCTACGATCTGTATAGATACTCACTCTCTTTATAAATGTCTCTATATATATAAAGTGTATATATACATACGCTTTATTATCCGCTGTATATATATGATATTGACCGAACTCTATTCTGGTTGAACCGGGACCGGCAACGAACCTCGTATAGGGGCCAGAATCCGCGGGAAAGCGAGAATTTCCTCCCTCCACTCGCTCTCTTATTGTCTCATATCTCTCGCGCTCTCTCTCGTTCAAATTGGGATATATATATATATATAACTCCACCGCAACTCAGTTTCTGACGTTGCTAATTACCTATCCTACGGATCGTTACGTGACTCGACGGATTTCGACTGGGGCTCGAGTTCACTGGAAGCGATTATATGCTCGTGAGTGAACACGCGGGGGGTTAATTTGAGCCAGGAATCTTCACAAAACGTATATGTACGATATGAGTGGCTCACGCATTCGTCTGCGTGCCCCGTGCGCGCAAGAGGTATATATATAAAATATGAATGAGTTTTTGCCGCGTGATGGAAGACTCCTTGGGATCAGCACTTGTGTATTAAGGGAAGGTGCGATAATATAACGAAGAAAACGGCTTTTCAGCGACGATCCTCCCGGCGGGCGCCTCATATTCTCATTCTCGCGCGCCTCTTTCATCTTCTTATCCGCATTCCCGATTCGTTCACTCGGTGCACACGAAAGAACGAATATTCGGATGAGAAATCTCATTCGGTGAAGCATTCATATCGCCCCGGACAACAATTTCCACGACGAGCGACGCTCCGAATCTTCCTTTCGCAACGATGCGCTCCGGTTTTATAAGTTTCCGAGATTTACCTTCCTGTTAATTTTCTGTCAATCCACAGATCTCTTTCGCATCACAGAAATACTTTATTTCTTCTTCAAACTTTTGTTTCCATGCTCAGAACATTTATCAAACAATTTTGTATCTCATTTTTTTGTTCATGCATTCTTTTATGTTATTATTTTATGTGCCATTTATAATTAATTTTAAGTATTGCACCCTTTAAAAATTTTCATTTATTTCAGTCAATATTTAGGTCTTGCTGTTATATGTATAATTAATTCAAATAATCGATTACTCCAAGAATATTAATAAAGTTAATATGACCTTTAATTTCTTCTTCAAACTTTTGTTTCCATGTTCAGAACATTTCTCAAACAATTTTGTATCTCATTTTTTGTTC